>JAKSZP010013673.1:0-61613 GCA_022478985.1 Massospora cicadina
AAAGATCCTGATCAGATGAGGCCCTGACAATCCTGAAGGCACCAAGTCTTATTGCACCCTATAAATATCAAAGCCTTTTGGTTTAATAAAATATTTGGTATTCTAACCCGTTTTTTCCCATTTCCTCATCGGTGCTCTTTCTAATTTTTCATCTTTGAGCCACCGCAAACCCCAGCACCAGTCCAAAGAACTGTAGCGCTGACACTAACAATTAAAACTTTTCTTAAAAGGCATGAATGGGGAATTTGATCAAAAGCATCACGTGCATGAGAACTAATGGAGATGCCTGCTAAATTACACCTCCGCTTCCCAAAATTTTAAAAGGCGTGATCCCCAACCTTGCAGTCATGAAGCTGACGTAGAACAACGAGGTGCATCAACCAGGCGGCCAATCTGTAAGGATGTGAAAGATTATGATCACATGGCCATGAATGTCCTCTTGGCACCATGTCCTACTCCCCCTTTAGATATGAAATCCTTTTAACTTGACAAAAGAGTCTATTTCACTCCATCGTTTTGTCTTTATTGACCTCTCCGCTAGTCTTAAAGCTTTGATCCCATTTTGAACTCCAGCTGCAGTCAAAAGAAATTTTAATCTGAGAGCCCCCATGAGGTCGTAGAGGTCAAGCTCTCATTAAAGTGTAAAGAGCAGGTGTTTAGAAGCTGGCGCAGTGTGAACTCCCACCACACCTTGACCCACATTAATATTTGTGGGTGGTTTTGCAACATTCAAGTGCACCTCTTAAGCCTGACAGGCGACAGAGACTGATGCAGCATGAATGCTTGGTGTACCTTGGCCTATTGGGGATATTCTATGCATTAATCACATTGCATATAATATTCCAAGATGCCCAATTATATTAAAATACAAACCTACTTTTTTTGGTACAGGTTGTACCACAGTTATCAGGCTTTTGCATGAACAGAGATAATTTTTTGGTCTAAAACAACTCTCCAATAGAGTGTGCTAGTTCATGGTTATGGAAGTTGGACCTTGGGAGTTCCCAGCATCTCAGATTACAACTCATAAGATACAAGAAGGGGTCATAAGCACCTTCCGCAATCAGCTTTAGTGGGACATCTAGATGTGGGTAAACCACCCAGAGCACTCATTGTACAGATTTTCTTAGCCAGGAATGGCAAAAACTATTAGAGTCTATATAGCATGGTGCCATACATTCACCAGAGTGAAACAAATTAGGATTAAGCCTAGGGTGAAGTTAAACCCCATAAAATAGCAAAGCTACCGTGGTCCTCCATAAGCATAGATTTTATAACAGGGATACCATAACCAAGGGGTTTAAACACCATCATGGGAAAGTGGATAGGCTGAATTGCTATGTTTTTTTCTTTTCTTGTATTCTCAATACTACTGCATAGATACATAAGAGAACTTATAAAGGAATTGTTTAGCGTCATTTTCATGGAATAAGCTGATAAAACGAAGACTGACCTGCCAATCTGGATGATATAAAATCCAAAATTGACAAAAAAACATTTTTACAGCTGACCAAAGTAATTCATATATGATTTGGAGAAAAAGTGTCACTAAGGGACGATTATTCCCATCCCCAGAAAATATGCTGAGAATGGTTACTGCAGACTTCTTAAAATCAAAAAACTTTGAAAATTTAAAGCATTTATTTCATTTTTTCAAGGTGGGCCGACCTGAGGATGATACCACACCAATTAATGGGGTAAATAAATTAATGGGAAAGGAGGATAAATCCTGGTAAACCTCCACGCGTGGCATTCTTATAGGCTAGGAACTCCATGGACCGCCTTGCTATTTGCTATATCAGTTTGTGGCATTGGTGCGCAATGCCAACCCAGTCACAATTGTCCCCTACCCAAATTTCATCTGCTGGGAATGAACTCAGGAGGCAGATGGTCATTGAGTCCATACTCTACCACTGAGGCAACCTCCCAAAGTTTTTATTTTAAGATGAGAAAAAAGGCCAAATCAGTTCTGTTGGGGGCTTCTGTCTTATAATCTATCTAGGAATAAAGCGATGTGGGTTATGGCCAACCATTTTCCAACATAGCAAGATTTTAATAGTTTTTCAGACTATGTAAACCAATGATTACTTATTAATCTGAGTAAGCAGGTCATATTACTCCAAGACTCATTTGTATTACTAACTATCATGATTTTTACAAAATTAATTTCTACCAGGTCACAGCTTGGGCTAACAATGGCAATCTGTCTGGAAGAACTTATTGAGCGCACCCACAGGAAGTAATGGTAAGGTCAATTATAGCTTAATTTAAATAATCTAGGAACACTTGAACTTGTGGTAACAGTCTCACTGCACCATCTACTGAGTCATGTAGGCTTGAATGTGTTTATAAAACTCAAGTTTGCTCCAATTTGACTTGTTTACATTCTAGTTTAAGTTTGCACACCTTAGACATACTCATTCCCTGTTTATTATTATATATGGCGTTTGATAAGGAGGCAACCTGAAGGCTGATCAAGACTTCTGGCTTCAACCACTTTAATGAACAACCCTTTAATACTTTCAACCAACTCATGGGTAGTAGAAAGTGCTAGCTGGGGGGAAATAAAGAGGATAGGCTTGAACAAATCTAATCCATTACATGGGCTAGGCGCCCTTGTTGGTGAGACGTGCAACATCCTTCATGAGTACCTTTTTGGAAAGACATGCAACAGCCTTCTTGAGTCACTTTTTGGTTCACAGGAATATTTCATCCTGTCTAGGCATAGGGACTGATCCCCAGGACTTACATTATCCTTCGCTTTTTAAACAGTGTGTGCTCCTTCACCAAGAACCTGAGAAATGCATGATTCTTGTGTGCTTTGGGCAACTTAATAAAGAGGATGAGTGCAACCTTTTAGGGGGATAGGAAGCTTTAAGGTTGGATTCATGAAACTCTTACACCATCTCCTTGACATTTTGTTAAAATCTTGGCACTCACCCAGCTAACCTTATATGAGGAAAACCCCTTTCAGGCAATTAAATAATGAATTGAACATCAGGATTCCCTAGAATCCAGGTATGCTTCAGCCTCGGCCTCCTTGGAGTATTTTACTAACACTGTCTCAATACTGGATGGCTTTTCACCTTTAAAAATGTAAGACCGTGAAACATGAGAAACGTTATGTTGCTTCCTATGGAAAAATAGTGCCAGATGGAAAGCCCCATCTCCATGATCTTTTACCACCACAAGGGGATCTGAACACTTGCTTGAAAAATTTTTAGAGGGAATTTTATTCTTAAATGGCGCATATCTAACATGACCAAGGAGACATTTTTAAACTCTTGGGTGAGAAGCCATCTGCAATCTGCAGACTTCTTGTAGTCATTATGACCTTTAATAAATGTTTGTAAACCAGGTTCTAGGTATCGCAGATTTTCAGTTGGCGTTCATCAGCTGCAGAAACTACTTAGCAAAGGTGAGGGCTAAATTGGAAAGAGGGATTAGAATATAAATTAGCTTCATATGGGGAGAACCCATTAGAAAGAATGAGTTGTAGCATTGCAAGCAAAATGCGCCAAGGGGAGATCAGCAGCCCAAGAGTCTTGGCTAATGGATGCATAAATGCGAAGATACTGCTTCAGGATCTGGTTTACTCTTTCCTTCTTCCTGTCATAATGTGGATGTTAGCGGTAGAACAATATGGCTTAATTTTAATAAAGGGTAACAGAGCTCTTTAAGACCAGGCTGTGAATAAGGTCCCCAATTAATCACTGCTTCTAGTGGTAGACCAAAAATAGCAAAGACATGGGTATTAAAGGGCTTGGAAGTCTCTTCTCATAATTAGCTTAATGACAGGGAACTATATGGTGATAACTTGGTGAACTGACCCATCACAGTTATTATTGTGTCAAGCCCGTTGGAAGAAGTTCCAAGATAAAGTTAACAGATATGGAGGTCCAAGTTCCTTTACTTGTTTTAATGGGTGTAGCAGGCTATTTTCCCTGACCTGATTGATTTTGCATGGGCAAAGTAACACAGTTTGATATCCAGGTGGGCATGTCTTAAGAAATACCATGCCAATTAAATGACCTTTTTTAAAACATCAACACTTTTTTAATTCCTGGATGACCCACCATTGGGGGTCATGGTCTTCTCCATTAACTTCATAGAAAAGCAGAGGAGGTACCCAGAAAACTGTTTCTTAACAGAATCATCCCATCATTCAGCTTATAGTGGGTTCTTTTGTGTGCAAGGCTATCAGTTTGTCAAACAAATTTAGCCCCTCTAATCAAGTTGTTTGGGAATCCAAAAAATGGGAAACCAATGGAAGATAAGGAGCAAGTCCACAATGGAGACTGCAAATGGCAATAGCTAGAATCTGAGAGGGTGAGATAATCATGGTAAGTTCATGAAACTCCTCAATTGAGGGGTTTAAGGAGGGGTTGCAACGTTCTTACTTCGAAGGACATTCAGAGCACCCCATATGAACTCAAATTTAGAATTGAAACTGCATAGATCACAATACGTCCAGTTCTGTTGATGTCAAAATCTGTGGCTTCCTAAAGCTCATGAGGGATTTAAGGTCCTTTATGATGACAATTTTGCGTTACGCCCCCTGGAGAAGGTACTGCCAATGTAAAAGCACATGCAACTTCAGAAATCTCCTTATCATAGAATGCCCATATCTGTCTAGAGGAGGAGAACTTTAGAAAGAAATAAGTGACATGGGTGCTCTAATCCATCATGATCCTGTATTAACACAACCCCACATAATCCTCAGATTCTTCACGCGCCACAACAAAGGGCTTATATTTTGTTGGCATGTTTGAGAATAGGGGCAATAATAAATACCCTCCCTGATGGAATTAAACGCTCATTGACAGTCAACTGTCCAATTAATAGTAAGTTTCTCACCGTCAGGGGGTGGAGGGGTGCTGACAGATGAGAAAGCGCGAGGAAAACTTCTTAAGAAAGATAATAATGTTCAAGCTACTGCAAAGTTGTTTATGTGTTCCAGAAATGAGCCATAGTATAATGGCTTCAAGCTTTCAGGTAGGGTTGGCATATCACTCTAACACAACCAGGTCACCTAAGAAAGTGATTTCCTCTTTTAAGAGCTCACATTTTTAGGGTTTTCCATACAAATAAGCTTTCTGAAGGCATAAAGAACATCTTTAATATTTTTCATGCTGCTCAAAATTGGTTGAATTTACTAGGATGTTGTTGATATAGGCCACAGCGCAAGTAAAGCGAAGATCTCCCAGGACGTCATGTATAATTTTTTAGGAAGTTGCAGGTGCATTTTTAACTGAAAGGAATTACTTTAGACTAGAATATACCCTTCCTTGTGAAGCTTTTGTGAGCCTCTCCTGACATTCTGCTACCTTTTTTTTTGTTTTAAAAGTCAAGTTTAGAAAAGACAAGGGACTTTAAAATTGCATGACTGATTGTATAATCCAAAATCAGAGGGTAGGGGTCATCCTTGGTGATGTTGTTCATATGTTCATAGTCCATAAAAGGCCATAAGATTCCATTGGCTTTCTATGTGAAGACTATATAAGAAGCTATGAGTGAGGATTTCTGTAATATCCATCTCTTTTGATTAATATCCTTTAACTAAACCACCAAATTTGTCTTCTTGTTTGGTATATGAATACAAAGGAAGTTTATATTAATCAAATTCAACATTAACCAAAAATTAAAATATATTCAGAGTGAGGCAGGAGACAATTGGATTTTTCCCGATTAGAGATGTCTTTATAAGGCGGGAATCAGGAAAGGAAGTCAGGTTGTATCTCAATTAGGGAGAACTTGATGTTATAAATCTTAATTCACTTTCCATATATAAACTATTAGTGAGAGATCACTCCCCACATAGGTGTGAGTTTTCAAAAAAATAATTAGTTGGACTCCAGATTGATATTTACCTGTGACAGTGACACCAACCTACCTCAATGATAACTGTAAACAGTAAGTATGGCACCACAGTAAAACATTCAAAATGAAGAACTTGTGCACAGAAAATGGAATAGGACGTCTCACTTTATAGCAAGTCATTGAAGCTTAAGAAGCACCCAATACAGATGAACTCATTTCAGGATCCAGCTATAGATCTTGCGCTACTTTTCAGACTTATGAAGTTCATAGCCGCTCCTTACCTGAGAGCATCATGTAACACCTTTTGTGATCCCAACTGAAATTCAATAGGTAAAAAATGGGCATGATCCTTTTAATTGCAACGTCATGGAACATAACAAGCTGGGAGAGGTAATTTTAAAAATATTGATGGGCTCTGTTAAGAAAGTGAGACAGTTATCCCACCTGGATGGTATATATCAATTTCAGTTTGTTGTATTAAGGACAATAATGGCTTCAGAGGGTTAAAGAATCCTGTTTTCCATTGGTATCTGACTCAACAGATGAAGTTTGATCACCAAATCAAACAAATTCTGGCCAGGATGAGATAGGTAATAGATCTAGAAGTAACAATAAGCCAACGCTTGTGCCTGTCCATGATATATATTATAATTGTAGGGAGATAATTTGGACAAAATCGCAGGAATGGATCTTCCTGGAGCGGCCACAGGCGGTAAGAATTTTGGTGCTTCTTCAACACCTACTTGTACACCCATTGTTCAATTCAGGTTTGGAACAGAAGTATGTTTTAGTGTTTGCTGGACCTTTTAGTGATATACTAAATGGCATTGAACCTTCAACCAACTGAGAAAGGTGACCAACAAAAACTATAAGACTAAGAAAAGGTTGCAAGTTTATCTTATTAATAAAGAATCGCATCTACTAATTTTAAAAGAAATATGGATAAGGCTGAGATAAGGGTCAGTCCATTATGTCATGGACCTGGCTGATAAACTAAAAATGGCCTGCCAATCGAGTTTTAAACCCAAAATGACTACCAGAATACCCTTTGTACAGATGACCAAAGTAATAAATAATGGGGAGAAAAAGTGCCAAAATTGGCCAGATATTTCTATAACTAGAAAAAATGACTGTGAATGGTAACAGCGGACTACTTAAAAGCAATCTTATTTAGGGTTAAAGTTTTTTTAAAGATATAAATTTGAAACAAATGGACCAACAGCAGAACATGTTGGGACTGCTGTCTTATAAACCTATCTTAATAATAAAGGGATGTATATTGTGGCCAACTAAATTTCAACATAGCAAGTTTCTAATAAATTGTCACACTTTATAATGAAATATTGATTTCTGATTTGAGTAAGTAGGTAAGATTTCTTAACTTTTGTTTGTATTGCTAACTGTCAAAATTTTTACAATATAATTTTATGACTGAATCATGGCTTGGGATGACAGCGGCAGTTTGTATGGCAGAACTGGCAGAGCGCACCCATGGGAAGGGATGGTAGGGCTGATTGCAGCTCACCTTATATGGCTTAAGAAAGCCCAAACCTATTGGGGAAAGGCTCGCCATACCTATAATTGCTTAAGAAGGATTGGTTGCTTACCAAATATGAATTTTATCTAATTGACTCATTTACTTTTAGTTTTGGTTTGCACATCTTAGAAGGACTTAAACTCTGGTCATGGCGAATATGGCGTTTGATGGGGAGGCAACATGAAGGCTGACGATGACTTCTGGCTTCCACCTCCTTGAGGGACCCTAATCTTTTCCAGCAACTCATGGGTAGTAGGAAGGCCCAACTTATGGAAAATCAAAGTGGATAGGCTGTGACCCATCTATAAATTACTACATGATCTAGGTCACTTTTGTTGGTGGGAGGTGCAGCAGCTTTCTTGGGCTTCTTTTTGGTTCTTTTATGGTGCTCCTTCCTGTCTAGGCATAGGGGATGATCCCAGGACTTACAGCCATGGTCTCTCAGATAAGATAATTTCTTATAGGTGCCCACAGACCATCTTGTGCTTCTGGGATAACCTTCAAAAACCTGAGGATCAAGCCATGTCACGTCTTAGCTTATTACCATAAGTTCATCAGCAAAAGTTAAATAACTAATTATATCCTTGAGATGTACTTGTGCTGCTATTTGGCCACCCAAGCGGAATTTTATACCAAATAGTAGAGCCGATGCAATCTGCATACAACAACCTCTAGCACTATCAAAACTACAGGTATGTTACTCTTCTATGCAAGCTATTGCTTCCACCTGAAAATGATAAAATACCACTGAAGAGGAAAAAATCCTGCCACCAATAATCTGATATTTGGTATAAAAGAAAATAAGATTGTCAAGCAAATCTGTCAATAGCAGTGGAAACCCAGAGTATAAAGGCTGGCCTATATCATTCAGAAGAACTAGTTACTTTATAAGAGATTTCATAATGATCAATGCTAAAAACTAATTTTTCCCAAGATGCTGCAGGGTAATTGGGCCAATCTCCCTAAGTCCTCATAAGGTCCTCCGTTAGGTAAATCAAGTAACTAATATTACATATTTCAGAAGAATCTCATATGAATCTGGCACTACGTACCTCTCAGCTCAGAAAATCATATGTTCCATTCTCAAAAGGTCAAAGCCTTTTATGACTGTAAATCTCAGTGAGTCTGAGTATGAGATTGAAACTTTACTAGAAACAAGGAGACTAAGGTAAAATGATGGTTCTTGGTTAAGTGGTCCAGATAACCAATAGAGTTGTCTAACTGGAAGACTTCGTAAGATTGTTTAAATTTACCCCTGAAGCTCAACTTTTTAAGAAAAAATGGGCTTTCTAATGAAGGGGTGATGTAGCAGCCAAAGCATTGCCTAACTGCCACATGAAGTTAGTCTTTCATACTAGGAAGGCTTGGGTGAAATGGGTGGTCTTTGAGAACTAAGTTCCTGTAAACTCAGAATTTCACATGTTTAAAATGCAAAAATTTGCATTTTGCTTAAGATGCCATAATTGAGTTAAAAATGAGAAACTCAAAAATTTCTTGTAAAAAAAGATAATGTGGAAAAGCTTTTGTAACGTCAAGGGCACCTGATTGTCATTCTAGAATGGGCCTTGACTATACACTGAAGTTCAAGAGCCTGAAACAAGAGATGTATAATTCATATACCCATATAGTCCACATGGGGCTTCCCAATCTTTCGTATACTATTCCCTATAAAAACTTAAATTGAATGATGATAGAGCAACTTTGTCTTCTATTTCATATAAATTATTTTTTATATTATAGTAAAAAAATAGAGTTGAAACTTTGAGATCAATTTAATTAAAGAAAATTCTCAGATATTTATCATTGAGTGCATACCATGTATGCACTCAAGAATGTTGTCATATTCTTTTATATTCTTCTTGGGGTCAGGACCTCCTATTGATAATCATAATAAGACTTATCTTGTCTCAAGGACTCCTAATCAGAAACAACAATCCAATAGACTTGTGACCTTACCTCTATGGCGCTTTCATGCTTGTGGGCCCTCACCTGAGTCTGATACTAAACTGTTTTGTTGACTTTAGGAATGGCCCTGCTTTTAAAATTTGTAATAAAGATCATTTAAACATATTGAAGATCATAACAATGCACGGTTTGAATGCTACCATCTTTGATTGAGCCTCTCTGACCCAGATAAATTGTCCAATATGACAATGCCCCTAAATGGGCAAGAACTAATAGATGGATTTCAAGAATAACCAGAGGTTATTATTCTTAATGGGGCTTCTAATTGATGTCTAAAAAACCCACATCTCAGGACTCAGAGTCTCGATTTTAAAACACCAGAACAATGTGATCCTAACAATCAAGACTACAAAATAAGTACCATCTAGTACTAAAAAAAAAAGACTACAAAATAAGTGATATGGCTGCCTCTTGATTTTCCTACTGGATGAAGAGTGAAGATCCTGATAAGGAGGACCCAGACGCTCACTATGCTACAAGGCTCCCTCACACCCTATATTTTTTTAGGATTTTACCACAATATAGTTAGTTCTGAATCTCTCCCTATTTTATTTAGAATATATTTTTACGTTTCCTTGTATATTCAAAACAATAGCATTAGCGTCATGAACCAAGATAGTTGGCTTTATGTAGAACATACTGAAGTGAAGGTGCATAGCCATCGCCTCTCAGAAGCTTACTACTATCAAGTGCCATTTCAAAGAAAGCTATAATTTTTTAACAGTAAATCTCTGGGCTGCCAAAAAATAAATATTCACTTTTACTATAATGGTGAAGACAATATTGGTGCTCATTATAGGGGCACTAAGTTGCAACAAGTGAAAATGTTGATCATGAAATATAGGTAATTATCTAAGCTATGATCTCATCCCTTATGGGTAAAGATGAACCACCATATGAATTAAGGCATTAATACCGCCCTTCATCACCTCCTTCAGCTAGTGGGACTTCATCATCAGGGGTGCTATGTCAGTTGATATTAGTGCAGAATCTCAGCCTTACCCTTGGTGACTTATATAAAGCTGCTTCTGATTTTGCTTAGGAGAATGTGAGTCAATTCAAGGCAATTAATTCCTCATTTATGACCAAAATCAGATCATCTTAATGGACTTTATTTTTGGCCTACATAAATAACCAATTTAATCACTGATTAAAGGGTGTAGTAACTGAATTATATAAATATGTGCATCAAACCTTCTCCAGGTTACTGGTCAGATCTAGGCTCTAGAATTGGCTCTAGTACAACGCCTGAACCATGTAGAGGCATTGGTTCAAGTACTGCAACCACACTTTTAAACCTTACTCTAACCCTGAGAATACAAGAGCCTAAGGGTCCTCGCAGGTTTTAAGGGCCCCAAGGGCCCCAAAGTACAAAAATGGCCTAGAGGGCCTATGGCTCTGATTGAGCAGAAGGGACGCAAGGCCCTGAGGGGACACATGGCCTCCGTGGGTCTACTATACCACATGCTGAAGGTTCTGACGAACCATTGAAGGGCTAAATATTGTAAATAATATCAAGTTTTTCATAGCAGTTGGAGAAAACTAAACAATGATGCTGAGCTCATCCCAATGATCTCCTGATTAACCCCAACGTTACCTTGGAGGCTTTAGATGAGGAGATGAAAAACATGCACACATTCACTAAATTCACTGATAAAGCGTCTCAATTGGATAGAACAAACTTGTACTAACCTAAGGAACTGAGTCAGAAATTGTGAAGCTGAGATTTTAGTTCTAAAAGTTCAGACAGAACATAAGACTAGTACAGCCACTCTTATCCAACGATGTAATGAATTACAAGATGACGTAAAGAAACTGAGAAGATAATTAAATCAATGAGTCCCAGTGAGTATTCAGAGACAGTGACCTCTGAGATAAGCTGTAGTTCCAAGCTGAGTATAAACACTCTTGAAAAAACTCTCTTTAACCGCTAAAAGTCACTTTTGAGCGATTTTGAATTTAAGTTTATTTATCCAAAGCCATCTGCCCAAACCTATTCTTTGATGTCCTTGGCTCTGCCGCCTGCCACCCCAGTGTGGGGCAGCAGTGCACCCCCACCTAACGTTTTCCGCCCTGCAGGCAAGCGCGTTCGGACAGGTTCAAACAGCCCGCCCACTGCTTCCAACTGTTTTGTCCCCCCACGAGACCTAGCACTCCACCTGGCGCGCATCCACCCTTCTCTCCCCCATCCTCTCGCCCTCCCTCGCTCTGCTATTCGCTATTGCCTCAGAGTGGACTATGGACGTTTGTTCCCATATGCTGATAAGGCAATTATTGACCTAGCCACTACAGCCTTTGCGCCAGCTGGCTTTATAGACTTCCGCCCTTTTAAGGGCTACTTTGACGTTGGGTTCCAATCTGAGGAGGATGCTGAAGCGGCACCACAAACTCCTCTAATTTATAAAAAACCCCCATTCCCACAACCCGTACTCGCCTCCCTTCAGACACCACGCTAGTGGTATCCTTTGCAAATCTCCCATCCCACCTTCCACCCCAGGTTTTGTATGACCAGTTGGTCGCGGGGCTCATGGCTTATGGCACTCAGCCCAACCTCATCTTTGCCATTCCTTCTGGCGCAGAACGCCTTGCTGCTCCTCGTGCAACAGCCACCATCAAACCACACCACCCTACCATAGCCCAACAAATCCCACCCCGCGCTAGTGTGGCTGCAGCACCTGATCATTTCTTTTAGGCTCAGGTCGATAATGATAGGCAGATTTGTTCCCTCTGCTTTGGCCTCAACCATGCAAAAAGAGCGTGCCCTAAGGCCAAATCTGCTGATGCAGCTTCTGAGCCCCCTCTGGAGGTTCAGTATGGGGAGCTTTGCTGCCCCCTCCCACCCTCCAATCTCGTTCAGTGGGCCCACATGGAAAATCAGCCCCACCCAAAACCTCCATCCTCACTCTCCCACCTAAATCTACGCCAGCCAATCAGAGCAATGCTTGGACCAACATTTGTACCCAAGCAGCTGCCCATTCGCCCAATCCTACCCACTCAAATTTAAATGCCACTATTCCAGTGAACCGAAATCCATGAGATCTATTGGCTGAAACTGACGAATCAGGTAATATCCTTATTTTTAAGCATACAGGTCAACCTCTCTGCCATGGCAATTACGGTTGGGCAGAATTTTTCCTTCCCGACTTTGATGAAACCCCTACCCCTCGCCATTTTGCTCCTCTACCCAATACAACCCCCTTCCAAAGTGACCACCAGCTCGCCTTAGCTGCGGTGGCCTCTCCTCATTGCCCAAAACTACGCATCGCGGTGGCCCAGTCAGTGGCTCAGCTCCAGCATGGCCTGCCCACCATCTTCTTCCCCCTGACTTCCCTGAATCTCCCTGCAGTGACATCTAAAAATTATTTGATGATGCTGAAATTGCTGTTATGAATGTCGCAACACTTGCTTCATTCAACCCCTCAGCCAAAATCACCCGCCACAGTATCTCCCTTTTCACCCAACTTCCTGAAGCCCGCAAAGAAGCTGAAGTTCTCCTCGCAGCTTTTGTTGAGACACTTTCCCGTCATTATCTTGATGCAGAAGTGGAAAACTCCTACTACGCTGACCTCAGCCCCCACTATGCAGATGCCCCAACGCCCTGGCTCTCTGCTCTGATCTGGTACTGCAACCAACACCCCTTGATTGAGGCGGGTCTTTCTGAAAACCAACCCCCTGACCCCTCCTCACCCTCTGCCATGGTGGGTTAAGCAGTTTCTGCTTCCCACCTGGTTAGTAGTTTGTTTTGCCATTTTGAGTGTTGTGATTGGTACTGTCCGTCCCCTGGTCGGCGTACCTCGAATAAATCAGTATAAACACTCTTTCTGCCCATTCTAGCTACCTCTAAAGTCAGTTATAAAGAAAGGGTCATTTATAGTCAAATAAGTATTATTTCGTTTTTATTTATACAAGGGTGCAATTGAGGAGACCATTTATAGTAATAAAGTGTAGCACATCCATTGCTTTTGTGGATAAGCTAGAGAGATTATGCCCCATATTTGCGCAATTGTCAAATCTGAGTGAAAGTCAAGACCGATTAAACTAAAGAGTTTGTGGGTAATCTGCACTTCAAACAAAAAACAGGCCTTCATGGCAATATACATCAACAAAGGGAAAGTACCGCGGATTTTATCTATAAATTTTATGCCAGTGCTTGGATTGGTTACTACTAATTTTATCTCTACAGACAACGACATTTCCTCTGTCATTTCTGCCTTTGAGTTGTGGCCTAACATCCACTTTCATAGGATAGGGCTCAAATAGACTTTTATGTGCATTTAAGAAATCAAGGAGACTTTGAACAAAATTTCTGCAGCTACATTAGATAAACTACACACTTCTTCAAAGCTCTCACCAGACCACGCATACACACCATTGAAAAAAAGGATAATATCATACCTAGCAGCTCTCAATGCAAAGGCCATCATCACACTATGGACCAATGTTATAATCAACGCACAAAGGAGGTTGCAAACGTTCAGAATAAGTGAGGTTATCATGTAGAAAGTGACTCATTGTGCTAACAATTCCACTACCATTTATTAATAAAATCTGTTGTCCCTGTTTATTTGCCTCTGAGGTTACCTTAGTGAACGAGATATCTATTTTTGACAATAAGCATTTTTATACCACATATTTCTCTTTTGAAAAGTCACCCATATACCTCACCTTGCTGCCCCAGTTTGAAAGCCTGTTTACCCAGGTTTCTATTAAAGTTTACATAATTCTTATTCTTGCAATAATTGGCAGCAGCTTCCAGTGAACATTGTCTCATCAAAGCTTATGAAGAAAATTAAGGTTACTCCCAACTTGTCACACTACATATAGTATGGCACTGCCATCCCTCATTGTATGCGATCTGTTAGGGTCTATAGGCGCTTTCACTAAGGTTTGGTAAAATGTCCATGGACACCTTGGTGGTAGCCCTTGACAATCCCAAGTATAACCTAATGTTGGGAAATGAATATCTCCAGGAGTATTATGCCATCATCCATTACATTAAAGGGCTCTTTCTTTACTTGGAACATGCATCCCCCTAATATTTAAGACTTCCAAAAATTTTAAGAATCGCATAAAGGCTTGTACCTGTTTTTTAGAGACGGATGACAAGACCAATTAAATAAAAATCATGTACAGGGTTCACATGTGCAACTGCCGTCTCATGTGGTTGATGGAGCTGAAGGGATCCTTGTGTTCTGGAACTAAAGGTGATTTATCCTAGTTCCCAGATTATAATAAAAACACCCAGATACACATATATCCGCTATGAGAGCATTTTAGAAATACAAGGATTCAATAACCCATCATTAAAAGAGATTTTAACTTGTTCAGGAATTCTTGATCCTTTCTAAACCGTCCTACTTCTGTGCTACTGACCAATTTAATACTCAAGGCGCGCATGGTGGGACCCAACACCCCAATACAATACTTACAACTAGTACTCATTGACAAAATTAACAGTGTCTGAGGGTTTGGAAGCACCCTTGATTTTGAGTTAAAAGAACTTCCAACTTTAGTATTAGTTTCAGATTCAATTAGAGTAGACTTATAACCAAAAAAGAAATATGGTTGATGAATTTTTTGGAGGAATATGCTGATCTGTTCTCCACTTCCACGTATGACTTTGGCAAGATGAATGGGTTAAACAATGTATAAACAGGAGATGCTTTTCTTATATAATCAAGGCCTAATTGGAAGAGCAAAGTAGACAAAAGTCCAATTTGCTACGAATATTAAAGAGCTATAAACTTCAGTACTGCTGGTGCCCTCCTAAAGCCCCTGGCGTTACCCCTTTTAATTATTCTCAAGAAATATTAAAGTTGCTGATTCATCATGGATTACCACAAGCTTAATTCCGTAACTAAGAAGGACAGTTATCATTGCCTCAGATTGATGGCTTGCCATGCTTACTAGCCAGAGCTCAGTATTTTTTGCTAAGTATCTTGACAGCAGGTAATGGCAGATTGAGATCCTCCCTGAGGATCAAACCAAATGTGCACTAATTGCAAACAAAGGATTTTTTGAGCCAAACCAATTGTCACAGGGTCTGTGCAACGCCCAGCCACCTTTCAATGGGCTATAGATAGCTACTGGGTGACCTGAAGTTAGTGTGTGTTTTAGTCTACCTTGACAATATCAATGTATTTTCCAAAACTTTAATGTGCACCTGGAAAATTTTTGTCAAGACTATGATTGGCTTAGGAAGGCGTCCCTGAAGCCAAAATCTTATTAGTGTTTGTTCTTCCAGCCTGAGATGGAGTTACTTGAGCATAAATTCACCAAAAACTGGCATCCAATCTCTACTCAACAAAGTTGTTGCAATTGAGAAATTGGCTCCCCTCATAATCTTAAGGATATCCAAGTGCTCCTTGGGATAATGGGTTATTACACGCACTTATTCTTCAGTTTACTGACCTTGCTGAACCTTTAGTATATCTGCGTTAGAAATATGTTTCCTTTTAGTGGAATCCTAAGCAGGACTTTCAGGATTTGCCAGTTTTTTAGCTAGTAGTCCTTCAAAATTAGACAATTATGAGTCAAACTAGCAACAGCGGATTCCTAATGGATTATTTTGTCACTAGGGAGATTAGCTCTTTGGCTCTTCTTAGTGAGAATTTTCCTCTGCTAAGGCAATATTAAGCACTTTGGCGTTAATTGACAAAAAGAAAGATAAATTAAAGCGTAACTTTATTTAATCATTTATTGGGAATATTTATAGTATTTGAGGGGGTACGCCTCAGCGCAGATATCAACCCTCAGGATCAGCGCATACCCTGTTGGAAATTGGAACTGATCAGGATTCACTGTAATTAATTTTTACAGGAAAAAGGAAGTATGCAACAGTAAAGTTAATAATGAGATAAGGGGTTTTTGGGGATAAGATCTAATATAAAGTATGATTCTTTCCTAAATTGTAGAATAATAGTTGAGATAGGGAATATCATCCCAGGGAATTTGACTAATGGAGCTTTTGATGGCAATTGTACTAGATCCATATAATAGGCTTTTTGATGCTATAAATTATTTAATTCTAAAAAACAAACATCAATAATATTTTAAGGCCTTAGATTCATTAAAGCATTGAACAATAAATGATAATAAAATAAATAAAGGCTAAAAATGATAAAATAAGTATTTGCAATAAAAGCCCAAGGTTGAGGCTTCATATCTACTAGGGAAATTCTGACAATTCCCCTCTAATCCTAGACTGAGGTTAGCAATGATTTCGCTAGAGTTGCTAGTCTTGTTAAGGTCGCAAACTACTAGAAGTTGGGCTGAAAGTGATAAATTAAGATAAATGGGCTAGGTGTTGGCCCATTGAGTTAAATTTGGGTTTCAGATTCATAATCTGTAGGCATTTAGTGGTAGTACAGAGTATTTAATTTTATTGGAAAAACTTGGTTTTGATGAGTTGGGGATCTCAAGGTTTGGTTAGTTCACCTCACTTAGAAATGGCAACATTATTTCAGCGTTAAGATGGAAGAGCTGAGTGTAAGGAAAAAAGGTTGTCAGTTTAGTCTTAGTTCTTAAAATAGAGTTTGGCGTTGTAATTCTCAAGGGGTAAACGTTATTGCCAAGATAGTCAATAGCAACAGCTTGAGAGTTGAAGTAGACAAGGGACAGAGGAGTGTAGGAAGCACATGGACAGTTCTGGCAAATGGATGCAATGATGAAGTAGAGAGGGAAAATCAAAACTGACAGCAAAGTTACAAAAAGCGGCTGTATAGATATTGTTAACCAACCCTGAATTAAACCCAAAAGAGTGGCTCCAAAAGTGGAGGAAGTGATTGGTCACAGGGAGAAACCTCAGCATCCTCTTTGGGAACCTTGAGTTTGAGGGCAAGGGTAGGCTTGATAACATAATTTAGGCCATAAAACCAAGGTTTAGATCAGTTAGGTTGATTTCAAAATGGTAGCAGATATTTGGGTATAAGCATTATAGTTAATAAAAATGACCTGGCTATATAAATTCTCAGGGTACAAGCTGGTTTTAGACTGCGGATTTTCATTGAGTAGGCTTTGATAACCTGATAAGAATGCAGCTTGAATTTGTGGAGCAACCTCGAGGTTCTTGTAATGAACTGATCCAAAGTAGGAGCCAAAATGGCAAAGGGAAGGTTCTTGAGTCATTTTGCCCAGTTAACATATAAATAAAGATGAGAATTTTAAATTTGGCCTTTCATAAAAAAAGATGGCATCTGGGAAGTTCATAAATGATACTAGTGACAGGATCAGTCATCATACAGAAAATTGCAGAGTCAGTGAATAAATCATCTAGCTAGTAAATGGAAGGTAGTTTGGTTTCCAGGGTTGACCAACTCATCAAGGGTAACATATTTGAAGCACAGTTTTGCTTATATTTAAAAGCAGTTGGGAGGCAACTCTTATAAATCCTTTGAATTGTATCAAGTTTTGTCAGGGAATTTTAGCCTCTGACTGTCAGGCCACCATGGTAGAATCATTGGAGGTGTAATTATATGAAGGCAGGGCTTTAAAGTTCACAAAGTTGGATGAGACTTCAGACTTTTAGAACAAAATGATGACTAATAAGTTAATAAAAGTATATAATATATTACTATGTAAAATGTACTTTATTTAAGAAAATAGTAGCACTATTTTTAGTGCCAAGATAAAGAAAAAAATAAAGGGAAATGATGAGATAACAGTATAATCTGGATATCGCTTAGATATCCAGGAATACAATAGAAAGATTTTGTTTTCTTGATATCCAGCGTTGCATTAATATGATAAGTAGGAGAAGATTAATCGGACAGCTTACCAATTGTACCTTATGGGAACACTAGTGCATAACATGAGTTATACAATATCCACATGTCAATAGGAAGCTGCCTTAAATTGATTTTTACTAAATAGCAATGCCTTGAGACTCTGAGAGGTTAATCCTGATTTTAGGATTTCGCCATTCAATATTGGTTAATTCTTGGTTTAAGAATGGAGTTTGCTTGGGTGCATTAGTGGGTGGAGCACTGATAAAGCGATTTATCCCAAATGTGTTAGTTGTAAATTAAAAGGTATCAATCATTTGATGACATGCAATTAAGGTTAATAACAATCTCAGGCCTTAAGTACAATAAGATATTGATTGATAAATTAATAATAAAATATAGACTGAGAGTGCCTAAATGAATGAGTGAAACAAAAGCCCCAGGTTTAACTTCACGCCTACTAGGGCAAATCCTGACACTGATGTTGGCAGGAAATACTAAAATTTAGTATAATAAATAAATATTAATAATAAAAATAAATGGTTAGACTAAATTAAAAGAGGTGGGAAAGGACAATTTGGTCTTGAGGAAACTTGGCTCAGATTGCTCAAGCAAATAAAGTGAACTTTTTCAGTAAACTTAGCGAAGAGAAAAATTTCAGCGCTATAGCATTTGGTTCAGTTGGGCTATTTAAGCAGCCGTGAGCCTTGGCATCAAGAAATAAAGCGGCGAGGCAATCATCTGATTGGCTGCTTTATTTGGCTTGTTGAGAGGCTCCAGCTCAGATGTAAAAATCAGCTTGAAATTCATTTGATATTTGTCTTTGGTAACATCTGATTTGTTGGCTGTAGCGAGCCCTAGTTCTTCTTAAAAATACTCAGCAAAGGAGACTGAAAAAGCTAGTGAGATATTTGGTTTAATTGAGAGAAGCCCAAGTTCTATAAACTATCCCAGGTTTTTTCTGGGATAGGTGGGTAAATTTGGCGGCGCTCTTTCAGGAGTTGTTCCAGCATCAAAATCTAAAATAACACAATTCATAGCATTATAAATAGTATCAAATCCTTCCTCTATACTTTGTAATTCTTGATTTTATAGTCAACTTCTGCAATTCATTTAGTGGCATCTTCAGCATAATCCTTGATTATATTAAGCTGTTTTTCACAATATCGCACATTATGTATACATTCAATTTCATATTTCACTTCTTTCAAAGCCGTTCCAGTCAGTTCAAGTAGTCTATGTCTCAAACTGTCCACGGCAAATGTTAAATCCAGGTAGGTTCAAGCGCGGGTAAACCGCCAGTTATAGGTAAATCTCAGATCTGCAAGGTAGAAATGCTCCCTCTTATTCTTCTTCATCATGGTTTGATTCTTGGAGTGGACTCTTTGGTGTACACTCAAATTCTTATTATTTCTGAAATCTATGTAATCCAAAGGAAAATAATCTTCACCAGGTAGCTTTGGAAGCACCTGAAAGGAGCACCAGTTTCAGAATTTCCAGTTTGTTGGCTAGTAATCCTTGTTATCTAGATAATTATGAGTCAAACTAGCACCATTAAATTCCTAGTGGAATAATTTTTGTCATTAGGAGATTATATCTTTGGCTCTTCTTAGCGAGAATTTTTCTCTGCTAAGGCAATGGTAAACACATAATAGCATCTCTCTCTGCTCAGTGTAACTTCCGAGCAATTTATTTGGTAAATTAAAAGCAAAAACTTAATTGCACACCAAAGTCTTGCTCCAATGTCGTCAGATCCCCCGCCAACTGTCCCAGCATGGGGCAGCGGCGAAACTCCCCCTCCATTTTCTGTCCGACAGGAAAACGCGCTCAGACTGGCTCACCCAGTCATTCCAAACCCCTGGGATGATTCGTTCCCCCCAAGGATCTCGATGCCCATCTCACCCAAACCCAAGCGGTGCCCCGCTGCCCCCTGGTGCTCCCCCAGAGCAACATGCATTTTGGCCTTAGGGTCAAATATGGGAAATTCTTCCCCTACAATGACCAAGCCATTATCAAAATGGCTCAGGTGGTGATGAAACCAGCCTGTTTTATTGACTTCCGCCCCTATAAGGGGTACTTTGATTTTGGCTTCCCCTCTGAAGCTGATGCAGCCACTGTGGCAACAGTGCTGTTAATATTTAATAATATTCCCCTTCCAACAACTTGGACCGGGCTCTCAGCAGACACCATCTTGGTGGCCCAGTTCACTGGTTTACCCACCCACCTCCCCCAGAAGTGCTCCACCAGGAGCTGATGGAAGGTTTGGCAGCCTATGGCGCCAACCCCATCTTGCAATTTGTGGTCCCAAATGGGGCCACACGCCTTGCTGGACCTTGGGCATATGTCACAATCAGCCCTAAATTCACTAAAATTTCTTTGGCAATTCCACCTTGTGCCACCATCCCATCTGCCCCAACCATCTGTTCTGGGCCCGCGTCAAGGGCGGATGGACAATTTGTCCATCCTGTTTTGAGTTAGACCACTCAAAATGCAGTTACCCATACTCAGAAACTTCTGCTGATGCCAAAAGTTTTCCTGACGCCCACCAATATGCCGCCCACCCCGCGCCAACTCCAACATGGGGTATGATCCTACCTTCCCCTCCTCCAATGCCTGATGCTGCAGCTGCACCTGCAGCCACCAATCAGCATCCACCTTGCCCCAGGGCCACGCATGATTCTTCCAATCAAGCACAGGATTGGACCCCAGTTCAATCCCAGGCAAAGTCCAGAAAACCAGCCAATCCTCAACTATATGCCGATTCCCCAATACAATTCAACCAAAACCCATGGGAGTATTTGGATGAAATCAACGAATCAGGTAACGTTGTTGAGGAACTGTCGCTGCAAGTCAAGCGGTTCTATAATGCAGAATGGGATGCAAAATTCCTACCTCGAAAATATGCCCCACAACCTAGCGCTGAACCATTCTACAGTGACTACCAGCTTGCAGTAGAAGCAGCTGCCACACCAGATTGCCATCCACTCCGCAAAGCTGCCATCAAATCTGTGGCTGCGCTCACAGGAGGAATTTCACCTCCTGTTATCCCTAAAAATCTTACTGCACAAAGTAAGATCATCATGAAAATTTTACACAAAAACGTCACTGAAGCCATCCAGAATGTGGTAACAGTAGCACGGATTTCAAAAGCAAAAATAACCCAAACCAGCATTGCCATGTTCATTAAACTCCCAGACACCCACCTCAAAGCTGAAGATGCTTTAGCCAATTACATCGTTAGCATTAAGATGTCTGACAACTATTCAGAAGTTCCAGTCATCAAGAATATTGAACACCATACCGCCAATGCCCCCACACCCTTACTATCTGCCTTAACACGCGCCCTACTCTGGGATGAGATGGATGCGGCCAAAGATGAGCCCCCCAATCCCCCTCCCCGTCCACCATGGAGGGATAGCAGTATTCGCTGCCCACCTGGTTGGATATTTTGTTAGGTATGATTCAATCAATCCATCCATTTTGGGCATTTTGTTTGAATCATTATGTTTTTATTATGATTTTTAGTTTTAGCTTGGTAATGTCCATCCCTTGGTTGGCTTACCTCAGTTAAATAAAAAATGCAATAGTAAACACTTTGGCGTTAATTGACATAAGATAGATAAAATCAGGCGAAACTTTATTTAGTAAATTATTGGGAATATTTATAGTATTCGAGGGGGTATGCCTCAGCACAGATATCAACCCCCAGGATCAACACATACCATGTTAGAAATGGGAACAGATCAAGATTCACTATCATTGATTTTTTACAGGAAAAAGGAAGTATGCAACAGTAAAGTTAATAATGAGATAAGGGGTTGTTGTGGATAAGGTCTAATCTGAAGTATGATTCTTTCCTAAATTGTATAATAATAGTTGAGATAGGGAATATCATCCCATGGGATTGACTAATGGAGCACTTTGATGACAATTTATCCTGGATTCGTTTAATGAGGCATTTTGACATTAAAAGTCATTTGATTATATTTAACTTGATGTTAACAATAAATTTGGGCCTTATTCCCATCAAATCATCAATAAATAAATATAAATATAGGCTGAGAATGACTATATAAATACTTGCATTGAAAGCTTTAGGTCGAGGCTCCACATTTACTAGCGCAGATTTGTAACAAGTACCAAGCTTTTAACCTTCTATGAGCAGCCTTAATTACACAGCATGTCCTTGTTCAGCTAGAGTTCAAACACCATTCACAATTATCAGCAATTCCAAAGATGTGCCTGTAGGCGCCATTCTGGCCCAGTTAGACGATAAGCAAGTAGACTGACTGGTGATTATTTTAAAAAACCCTATCCTAGGCCAAATGAAACTTCAGTGTCACCAATTGGGAATTATTGGCCGTGCTTCTTGCCAGTAAGCATTTTTCAATTATATGTATGGAACTCACTTTACTATTATGACCAATCATGCCTCCCTAAGATGGATCCAGAAGATAAAAGATCCCAACAGGATGCTTAAAAGATGGGCTCTTTGGCTACGAAGTTATGAATTCACTATTGTTCATTGTGCTGGTATAACCTACCAAAATGTAGATGGGTAGTCAAATTTGCTGACTTTGAACGTGATTGTAACTGATGAGGACTGTTTATAAAATTAGTTGGTTGGCCAGAAAGGTGGGAATTTGAGATACTGGAAACCAAAAAGAGTTGCAATCTATATAAAGAACACCAAGATCAAGGATATAATGCTCTTAAACTATTGGTGTAAAATGGTTATCTTATGTGTGACCCTCCTCTCAAGATGAAGCTATTCTCTTTAGCCAATCAGCATGGGACATGGAGCAAAAAAGAAGACGTATGAAGGGCTGAATAAATGATGTTTTTAGGACTATATATTTGTAACAATACACAAAATATAAAAGCTTGTTTAACCTTCAGGATAAGGATCGTCTGAGCCCTCACTAACAGCATAAGGTTGTGGCTCCCTTGTTGTCGTTTAGCATGGTTAGTGTGGATGTAGTAAAACCTTTATTTATAAATCTCCTGCCAAAGATACAGTTTACTATTCATCGACCACCTAACCAAGTAGATTGAGGCTATTTATGTACTTTCCACCATTAAAAAGACTACAGCCTTTATTCTTGTCACTCTGTTTTCATGCAACGTGAATGCCTGAGGGTCTTACTTCCTGAAAATGGGTTATAATTACATCACAAATTGTTCAAAAACTAACATTACTGCTTTTTACCAGCTAACACTTCACTGCCCCCTTATAATCCCTCAACTAAAAGTGCAGTAGAATAAGCGAAAGGTACTATAGTATCAATTATTTGTAATATGGCGGCCTTCAATCCCATGCGGTGGAATCATTATCTACCATCCGCTTTGTTAGCATACCAAATAAGCTATCATCACATAATCAATATGCGGCTGCTACAGGCCATGTATGGGAAAGAACTGTATATTCAGCAATGTTCACCCACTTGTAGACTCTTCCACTGCCATAACTGTAAACTAACCATGATATAACTGGGTGACAAAATAACAGATTACTGGTGATTGACACACAAGGGATAGTCACAACCACTTCAAAGGAGACTGCGCATTTTAATGCTCATCAACCATCTCTGTCATGCTTTCATGACCTTATTGAGGGCACCAACAACAAGGACAATTATGGGAGGCAGGAGGTCCAAAGGGTCAAATTGTAGGACCTTCCTGACCTTAGGAACACCTTGGATCAACGCTGGGTACAGGTTAGGTATGCCCAGGTTGGTACAAGTGAGGTGCCTAATGCCCATCCCCTTGTTTTGGCACTCACCTAAAAAGAACAAGTTTCTTAATAAACAATGATGGCTCAATTCAGTTAATTGGTGAACAGGGGTTCAAAACCCATCCTATTTATAAAATTGTGAGCTTGGATCAGGTCCAACTTCAATAGATCACTCAAGTAAGGTCAGTTTCAAGGTATGTTACCCTGTCAGATGGAAGCATGCGTCTATTGGTGCACCAAGGATTAGTACCACTTTCTCTGATCCATGATTTTCCTGAGTTGGCTTAATTATGATTGCTCAAGGCCAATGTCTCTCGTTGGTTATCTTATCCAATAGCCTCCATAGTCCTTTTTACATTTTACTATATGTTGACTTGGGTGAACCTGTGCACAGACCTCTTTGAGGAGGTCTTGTGACGTGTTATCCAAAATATCCTTTTAATTACTAAAGCCTCAGGTACACCAGTGGGCCTACCCACTTCCCTCCAAAACAGGTCACTTGTGCACTCTAGCCCTGTACAAATATCAGTTATGAACATCCCTTTGGATCATAGAGAAGTTTTGCTTCTTTCTTGATATAATATTTCTTGCACTGTGCTCAACACCCTCGCCCAATGTCTTCTTAGCCTCAGCTCCCTCTACTGGGATATCTTTATGTTAACCCTGACAACGAGTTCCCTTGCTTTGGTCCAGTGCTTCATGCACCGCCATGCAGAGAATTGGAGAGTTATAGATACTCTCCTGAAAATCTCTCCCCACCTTCAAAATTGTGGTTCTTGTTTTATTTTAACACCATTGCCCTGACAGATGACTAAAAAATATTGACACTACTTGGTTGGGCTCATATTCCATACTATAAAAGGCTGGATCCATCTATTCCGTTGCAGATGTTGTTCAGGGCGCAATGGTTGTAAGGGTTCAGGCTAGGGTTTTATGGCCCTATGTCCCCCTTTGACAGGATTTTGAGTGGGGAACTGTTGGCTTTTGTAATAATGAAAAATTTAAATGTATTAAAGATCAGACAATGAACTATCTGAATACCCCATACAGTATCAAGCCTCCCTGACCTAAAAATAATTGTCACCTGATAGATCAATTTCCCCAATTGACAAGAACAAATAGTTAGGTTTAATATCATCATAAATTACAATTCTAATGGGTCCACAAATTGAAAGAATTGGGAAAACCAACATCTCAATACCCAGAGTTGCAACTTTGAAGCATCAAAACAATGGGATATTAACAATCCAGATGTTGACATATGGAGATAGCTGCCGCTAGACCCTCATACTTGATGGGAGATAAAGTTCTTGATTAAGGAGAATTCAGATACTCACTACACCACAAGACTCCCACGCGCCTTATAGATATTAAAGAATTTTTACTACTAAAGTTAGTTCTTTATTCATACCTAGTTTTATCTAGTGTATATTTTTAATTATCTTTGCATATCCACTAGAATAGCATTAGCAGCTTTAGCCATGATAGTTGCCATTATGCAGACCAAACTGAGGCAAAAGTGCATATCCAACTCCTCTCAGAAGCTATTATGCTGTTAATTGCTACATGGATGATTTCACAAGAGTATCAGTGGATCATTACTCAGCCAGCGGAATGAACTGATTTCAGTCCCAATCAGTGGAAGTGAGGACAACTTTCCCACCACAGATGGAGTTGAACAACCCTATTATATATTCATAAGAGTCAAAAAATTTTACCAAGTGATCAGGACGACGTTATGTAAAATATTTGATATCTGATGCTCCAGTAGATTTATTAAATAAAGACAATGACGTCGCCAAAGAAGACTATGAATATTGACCCCTTTTATACCTTTAGGGGAGGCAAAATAATTTTTTGGCTGATGACAATGCAATGATTTAACCAAATTACACAACAGGAATGATTGAGGCTCTCATATGAATATTATCAAAAATTGGCAAAAAATAATTTTGTATGTCACTAAAAACCTGATGTGAGGCATGCAAAGGCGCGCCATTGCACAAACCTGAACTTTATGAGCAATCACCAAATTGAGTAATAAAGCTATAGCACAATGAGAAGATAAAGCCCACAACCTAAAAGCAGGGACAAAAAAAGGGCCCCTGGACATCCAGGTTTAGGAGTAATCATTGCAAGAAGATGCTCGCGGATACAAGGATTTTAGGCAAATGGATGAAGCAAACAAAGTGGCAATTAGACGCCGCCACACTAAGGGATTGTGAAACCCCCAATATTGCTGCCACAATTCCCATACTATTTTAAATTTACATTCATTTGTATACCTTAATTTTCCAAGAAGAATAAAATAATTTGAATTTTAATATGGTAAAACCTTTTAAAATAATTGCATCTTATACATTTGTTTCACTTAAATAAATTTTAAGTAATTTTTAGCTAGTATTCAGTCTGATATTAGCAATTTAGAAAGATACAGTAAAAAGTCTGAGATCTTCTCTATTTGAACAAAACTTTCATTTGAAGATACCTTGGAGCTGAGCTCCCTAGGGAGAGGTTGGATAGGATACATTGTGTCCTGAGGGCCAATATAAAGAAACATGTCAGTCAATAATAGTTTTGCTTTGGGCGCGAACAGTTTAACTAAGAGACCAATGCTATAAAGGGTAGCATGAGAGGAGAATTTTCCAATGAGGATGATTATGTCCTTCACAATGGTTGTCTGATGTCTGATCTGCGCAGAGTAGACCCCCTGAGCAGCAAGTTGGCCTCATGAGTTAAGCAAGCTAAGGTTGCAAAGTGACTATTGCTATACTAGATAAAGCTAGAAATTCTGAACAAGACATCTTAAGGCAACCAAAAAACTAACTTTCAGCTGTGCTATACCAGCAAATCTTATATCTGTCTTCATATATATATATGAATAAAAAGCACATAGTGTTCCTTTAGTTTTTAAGTTGTTGATTGCAATTAGATATTTGACCCTTAATAACCATTTATTTTTTTAAAATAATGCAATGAACTTTTTTATGTTAAAGCTCATAACTTTATTCTTATTTAATTCTTATTGTTAAATATAAAAGACACTTAGGCTTTAAGGTATCTTTTATTTTCATTTGGTGTCAAATTATCCTTAAATTACATTGTGTGAACAGTTGATAATTTTTGAGCCTTAGTAGATATTAAACGTCCAACCTACCTATAGAATTTGTCTTTTTTTTAGTCTAGATGGTCCCAACCCAAGGGGGGATTCATCGATGTCCTATAGAATTTGTCTTTATGGCTACAAGGTCACTAAATATCTAATTAGAAATTATACTTTGATTTGTGTGACATTAACATGAATTTAGTCTAACAGCATGGTTAAGCTTGCAAAGAATTTATCTGATCATGTTAATTTCTTAGAAAGGGTGTCAGAATTACAAATGAATATTATAGATAACTTGAAGCTACTTTTTAAAGAGTCAAGATCAAACATTCTTGTGTTAAATAAATTTATGAGAAAATAAGGATCAATATGAAATAGACTAAAGACTTAAAAGCTGATATATATAAATGAGGGTTCATGTTTGTTGAGCTTTGTTCTAGATTAGGTGAAGCCTTTTTTTTGGTTTCTAACCTCTAATTGTTTTCTTCAATTTTGCTTACCTTTATTATTAATTTGATTATTGCTTGATGCTTCTCTGAATTTAGGACCCAAAATCATTATCATTCAATTGTAATCAATGCTTTCTCAGGACTAAGGCCCAAAAACACATATTATCTCTTGATTGATGTTTTAGTGGGCCTAAAGCCCAAGATTATTAATGAATACTTTTAATGAACTAAGCAATTCTCCATAATAACGATGAGTTCATGACCCAACAAGTTTTGGATAAATTGTCTTGATAGTGCTCCACTGGCTGATTAGATAGGGGATGAACGCAAGGAGTTGTATTCACTGGTTAACTCATCTATTCAACTTTACTACCTGTTAACTCTCTAATGGCAGTCCATCCTCCAATGATGTATCCTGATCTATCCCAGCCTTGAACCTGGACTGTGCCATCACATCACACATTCCTGAATCTTCTTCCACTCTCACATGTGGTACAACATGTGGTATACGCCTATCCCTCATCACCCAGAACATCTACTTTAATTATTTTCTTTTTGATTATTTTCTGGTTCTATTTTAGGTACGATTTATTCCTAAATAAATAACTTTCCCCTTAGTTTACTTTATTTTTATTAGGTTCTCTCAAGACCTCTGAACCTTATTCAGTAGGTTAAGTACTGTTATAAGAAGAATTTGGCTAACCTTCACCCTGACTTTTCAAGCTTCAAGGGATTACCTTTTAATATACCTTGTACCAATGATAAAAAAGCTGATGGCCTGAAAAAACTGGTTCTCCCTTCCAGGTCTTCTCTGAGCTTCACCAACAATCCCTAATGGAGCTAGGATGAATTAAGAGTTGATTTTAGACTAATATGAGGTCTATAATAAACCAAAACCTTTCACCAAACACTAGTCAAAGATCCCTTGGATTTTTAGCAGTGGCAATCTGATAAAGCATAAACTTATAGGGCTATTGAAGAAACTATGGACAGCTAATTATATGGACTAGCTGAAACAATAAAAGGGATAAGAGGAAAGATGAGCTGAGATGTAGATTAGACGCAAAATATACACTTCAACAAACAGCAGCTCTGTATACTTACTAACGTTGCATATGGTGCTACAGGCAGAATTGCAGATGAGGTGATATTATGAGCAAGAGCAATGACAAAAGCTCAAGTGACTTGTTAAGATTTCTTTTATTAAGTGCGAAGCCTTGACTTGGTGTTAATTATCTAGTTAATACTAATCATCCTTCAATATTTTATCCAATTATGGTATATTTTTGGACCTATTTATTTGGTCTAAAATCATTATTATGAAGCAAATGGCGATTCCCATCAAGTATACTGGAATTATGAACTAACAAATCAGTTAACAAATCTGAATTGATCTAGTGATCCAGTAATGAGTATTTAGTGATATTGTCTCCTAACTTGTATTATTCCTGATCTATTTTATCTTTAATTCATTACCCTTGATATTTAATCAGCCTTGATATAAGATACATCCTAGTACTATAAATAGTGCTAGTTTATGTTTTAAATAATAACTTTTAACTTCTACCTTTTATAACTAATTTAATGAATATATTTAATATGTAGGCCTACAAAGCAAACTCCAAAGGCCTGACTTCTGAAAATGGGTCAAATCCCAATAGAACTAAAAGATGCCATAATTGAGATCCAAAATACTTTATTGAAGAACTAGTTGCTTGCACCCAGTGCAGGTTTTGAGTTTAAAACCTGTACTGGCTAGAAAAATTCTTAGTGTGGTATATTTGTCCTAAGGTCAACCCACCTCAAATATTTTATTTTTTTATTGAAGAACTAGTACAAAAAAACATAACAAGAGATGAGAAAATAGTCTGTTTAAAAATTAAATATACATTCCTGAAGATATCCCAGGTGCTCAATGTATCTACTTTAAACCTATATTTTGGATGTTTCTATCTACCTTATGGAAGAATCTGACTATTACAGCTCCTCTGAATACTCTAACAGAGCTTAAAGAAGAGCTAACTATAGATCAATTATTATATAACTATAAGCATGATTTTGTATTTCTCTCTGGTGAAACTCCAGTGATTACTGGAGATGACAAGCTTATCATGGACCACCGCTGCTATGACAATGACCTTGAACCAATCAACGTGATTGCCACTGTGCCTGATGCACTTTTCCCTACTGAGGCCCACGGCTGTTTTAATGTTGGCCTTGAATCACCTGAACCAAATACTTCAGCACCTGATTCATCTTGCCTCACTGATCCATACCATTATAAAGTTTATTAATTTTGTACTAACAACTTATATAGTCACAAAAGTGATGGCAAACCAAAACATCCCGATTTAGCCATAAGGAATTTTGAGATGAGTCCCCTTTTAGACCAATCAGAATATGACTTTAATTCCATAATTCAGGCTGAATTGGTTGTTACATATTAAAACCTAACCTATGAGGAAACACTGCATGGAGATAGTTTAAATACCGTTATTTATGCTCTCAAATAATTAAATGCAAAATGCCAACCTTCCTGTCAATGACTATTGCCTCCAAATCGATTTAAAGTATTAACCATCTATTTTAGAATTCAACCCTATTATTCAGCTAATTCTCAGGCCAATTTCAACCACTAACCTGATCTAACTAGTACTGGTTATCAGTCTTATTTTAAAGGCTCAACTGCCTGACTCCAGCATCAAACATCACTAAACTGATGGCTAAACCACTTTAATTTAAACAATTACAAATCATTTTTGTTATGTTGGCCACCCTATTGAATTGGAAATCAAACTTCCTGATTTGAACCTTGCAACTGACACAAACAAGCACTGAGCCTTATAACTCAGAACAGATTTGGATCATAAGTCAGACATTTGACAGCTTATACTTTTAGGCTTCCTGAAAGCAATGAGTTCCATATCAGCCTTTTAACCTAGGCTTGGCCTGTTGATTGATGCTTCCATTAAAAATGAGTCACTTAACTGCCTCGAAATGTTAATGTAAAGCTGTGTTCAAAAACTTCTGAAGTTTTCTATCTGCTAATTGAACAATCTGGCAGAAATAATTTCTCTTTTCCTCCTTACACCATGAAGTTTTTTACTTATTTTATCTACATTTGTCTCCTCATCTTTATCCTTTTGCTCTCCTCTCACCTACATGGGCTCCATCTCCATCAAAGTAGCTAGTGACCCTACCATCATCAACTTCTTTAAGAAGGATTGCAAAAAAACTCAGACTGTCCACTATTTTCCAAGCATATCATTGACGTCTATAACAATGGGATGATCATTTGCTCCACTACTGAGATTTCTCAAAACTGCGAGCTTACTCTCAATGCTCTTAAAGAGGATGCCAAGGCTTCTACCTGAAATGGATCAATTCCTCCATCCCTGAAGCAGCTTTTGGGCTCATCCACAGAGTTTGTTGAAGATATCCATATGACTGCCTTATGCAGCTTTTCCATCATTTTTTATCTGGAACTCCTCTACTTTGTTGTTGCTTTTGTCCACTAGAAATTTCAGAAAGCTGCCTACGCTCCTCTGTCCCTTATCTACCTCAACTCTCAAACTGGTGGTATTGACTGTTTTGTTAGAACGTGTACACATTAAGAATTGCAATGCCAAACTCTATCTCTAGACAGATTCTAACTGACTACCTTCTATCCTCACAATCAGCTCTTCCATCCTAGCGCCAAATCTAAGGTTGGCATTCCTAAGCTGGGTGAACTAAACGGATACTGGGATACCCGCACCTTCAAAGTAAAGTTGGATAGCATGAACCAAATTAGAGACATTGCTGATAGAAGGATTTGTCATATCACCAACTGCCTACTTAATTTGAGTCTAAAGTCCAACTTTTACTTGCTGGGTCAATACCTAACCCAACTACCTTGAGTTATCACATACAACCCAACAGTGGCAGTTTGGGACCCTACCAAGGATAAACAGCCCTGGCAGAATTACTGTCACTTCCAATTGAGGTTTGTAGGGGGCTTTGTTAGGCTTTTCTTAAGTTAAGCTTAGACTATGGTTTATGATCTGTTTAATTTTTTTTCTTAAATCTTGGCTTACCCTTTATTATTAGTTAGATTACTGATTGACATCTTTTTGGGTTTGAGACTAAAACATTATCAATCAATTGTCAAGTGATGCTTTCTCAGGCCTAAGGCCAAAACTATTATTTTTATAAGTGTTTTTAAGTCATAAAGCCTAAAATCAATATAAATACTATTTAAAAAGCACTAAGTATTTTTCCACAATAATTCCTAGTTCATGACCCAACAACTTCTGGATAAATTGCCCCAATAGTGCTCCACTGGCCAATGAGATAGGGAAAAATGCCTAAGGTTGTATTCACTGTATAGCTCCCCTATTGAACCTTCTTATCTGTTAATTTTCTAACGGCAGTCCATCCTCCAATGATGAATCCTGATCTACTCCAACCTTGAACTGAAATGTGTCATCTCCTTCACATTCCTAAATCCTCTTCCTTTTTCACACGTTGTACAACACATGGTATGTGCCTATCCTCATCATCTGGAATATCTATTTTATATATTTTAATCTTGATTCTTTATTGATACTATTTAAAAGTACTATTTGTTTCCTAAATAAATAACTTATCTCTTACTTTTACCTATTTCTAAAAGGAGGTTCTCTCAAAATCTCTCAACCTTATTCATTAGATTAAGTCTTATTATAAGTAGATTTTAGTCAACACTATCTTTTCTTTTTTGAGCTTTGAGGGACCACATTTAGATATGACTCATACCACTAATAAAAAAGCTGGTGGCTCAACATTGTCAGTAAAGAAGAAATGTATCTTATATCTAACACACTGAAAATAACTTCCTTACATTAGATGCTTTAACAGCCAATAGCCTCATACTAAATATATTCTAAATCTAAATAAGATTTTTAGATGTCAGATATCTGTTAACCCAATTATAAACACTAAGTATACAGTATACTAACCATATAAAACTTTATTTTAAAAGGATTTTAGTAAGTTGAAAGTTTATAATTATTAAATATAATCACATTGACAACTATAAGCCTATTATAAATATATGAAACCTATTTACTAGTATAATATTTCACGAAATTTTCAATAATGATTAACTTTAGTTGTTAAGGGGGTCAAAGGCGAGTTGGTAAGGGTGTACAGCTACCAACCTGAAGGTTGCAGGTTCAATTCCCACCCTTTGCACATTGATCAGGGTGCCAGCCAAAGGAAGCTATTGGCGGTTAGTAGGTTTAATAACACGAAAACCTTACCTATGACATAACCAGAAAAATTTGAGTCCTGATCTGGGGGTGGAAAAACTTTCTTTGATGGAGTTGACCCAGTTTAGGTTTCATGTCATTTCTTTCTTTTGTAATGCCTGTCCCCTGGTCAGCTTGCCTTGGCTAAATAAAATAAAATAAAATAAAATAAAAAAAACTTTAGTTGTTGTATAACTAAGTTCTAAGTCTCCATATTGATATGACCAATTTGTTATCTTGCCGCCTTGGGATCTGCTCACTTAACTTTGGGGATTTTGAACATGTTGCATAAAAAGGGGTAATCTGTTGCACAGATTCGACACTAACCAGCTTGGCTTGAACTTCCTGAGAGAGCTGTAAACTTGACACTCGCATGCCAACTGTTTGACTTCTTTACAATTATTCCTGTGCATGTTGGAATCTTCCCTAGATTCAATGGAGCTTATCTCAAAAACTTCCTTGCAAGCCTAACCTTACAAGGAGTCCTTCTCAAAACGAGTGTCTTCAACAGTAGTGTACTCAAGACCAGTTACTTGCAGTTACTACTTTTCACTTATTTCCAATTAAAGTGAGAAACCAAATGACTATTTAAGATTCTGTGAAATAGGCTGTTTAATTTAGATAAAAACTTAGTATTTATATACTAATTAATAAAAAATTGGAAAAATAAATTAAAGATAAATTTTTAATAGTGGATTGGGAAAATATTGAATTTCTTCAGGAACTTTAGTGCAGTATCTTCTTCAATTAATTTCTCTCTTGGGCACTCATTTTTTCTAGTTCCTGAATTCATGCACTGTGGCGTTGTGAGGAGCCTTCAGCATCAGGGTCATCAGCTCTGTGGCTCCTGTGCACTTCAGTGGAGTCCTAATTTTCATTATCATTGGTGGATTTAATTTCCTGGTTGCTTGGTGGCACCGTTTTTCTTTCATTTTGTTTGTTTTCCTTTTTGTGCACCGTTCTGCACCTAAATCATTCTTTTCACTCTTGACATGACTTAAAAGATTATTTCCTTTTTGGAGGCATGTCTCATTTTGAATTTTTGTCATCGCTGTTTTGCCTTTCTTTAAAGATTGGATTGTTTATCATTTTGGCCACAACATCATTGCTATCTCCACTTTTGCGGCCAATTTGTTTTGTAATATTACCATTTTTGGAGCCAAACTCATCTCAGTTTAATAATTCTTGTGCTTTGATAAGAATTTCCTCAGTTCTACCAGAGGTCAAGGATTTACCAATTTAACGGTGTGCTGAATCTGTGACACTACCCCTTCCAAGATGAGACTGAGGGTAGGATCTAAGGTGTCTCATGTGGACTCTGTTGAGCACAATATTGGTGGCATCATCTCAGATGGAGTATTTATGGTCTCTCTTGACCAGTATGTTGATGGCCAGTCCAAATGGCTTGAAGCTTCTCAGGCTGGCTTCCTCAGGCATGATAAAACAATACTTTATCATTGACTTCAGATTATGGCAGTTTGGCACATCTCTGACTGTCTTTCTGCCCTTTTGAAATACTGTACTTGATGTACTTCCTGGCTTATAATTTTATGCATATGAGCTCATCAGCCAACTCTTGCTGATAGTTCCCAAGGGGTAAGTTCTTTTGATCTGCAGCAATTATTGGAGCCAACAGGATAGGTAAGGCGGCTTCTTTTCCATAGAGTGCTTTAAAGGAGACATCCCAATGACCCTGTGGTGGCTAAGTTGGTAAGCAAACATTGCGGATGGTAAGAGGATATCCCACTTTTTAGTACTAGATGGTCCCAAGAGGATATCCCACTTTGACTTGTAATTTTCTGATATCTTCCTGAAGATCCCTGCTAACATCCCATTTACTCATACCACACTTCCGTTTGATGATGACGTATAGGGGGTAGTAAACAGATGATTCACCCCTACCAAATCCATAAGATTTCTTATTACTTCAGAGATAAAGTTCTCCCCATTATCCAGTAGCAAGATCTGGAAACAACCATCTCTTGTGATAATCTGATTGTAAAGGAATCAGGCGGTGGTCCCTGTGGTGTATGTCTTGATTGCAGCTGCCTCAATCCACTTTGTGAAGTGGTCAATTGCTACTATAGCAAACTTGTTCCCACTTAAGGAAGTTGGTAGTGGTCCTACCACATTAATAGATACATTTTTAAAAGGCGCAGATGGTGGGATTGGTGTAAACTTGAACTTCTTTTCTAACGGTTTAAAGCTTGCACATGGTACACACATCTCCAAGGCTTGATGCACCTTGTCAGATATAGCCTCCTAATAGAACTGATCCTTGAGATAAGCCAGGGTCTTCTGAAATCTTCCATGTCTCACGTGTTTGTGTGCCTCCATCACTACTTCCATTCTATTGCTAGGTTGCACATATTGATACCATTTCCATTGATAAATTTCTAAAGTTTTCCATCTACTCTTTGCGTGTCCTTTACAAACCTTATTAAAACTGAATTGACTTCTTTAGTTTTTTTTTCACATTTCTCTTTGGGTAATCCAATTTGATTTGTAAAGTCAATAGATCTCATGCACATGTAAATGGAACACAGAAAATCATGAGAGCCCATCTGCATTCAGGTGGTTACTTCCAGCCCTGTGTATAAGTTCAAAGTCATATCCCTGAAGCTGAACAGCCCATCTGGCTAGTATCACATCCGGATCCTTCATGTTCCTGAGCCAGCATAAGGATATATGGTCCATTATGACTTTTAAGTGAACTCCATATAGGTATGGCTGGAAATGCTTCACTGCTCTAATCACTACAAAACTTTTGCGCTCTGTAACAGTGTAGTTTCTTTCCGCTTTAGTAAAGACCATGGAATAATATTTGATAAGATGGTCAATCCCCTCCTTATCTAGTTTTGATAGTATTGCACCAACTCTAATGTCACTGGCATCAGTGTATAGGTAGAAGGTCTTGTTGAAGTCCTTGTATGTTAGGATTGGAGCCTCTACCAACTTCTTCAGATCTTCGAAGGTTTGATCTTGTTCTAGTCCCCAATCAAACTTAGAGTTCTTGTTCAGTAGGTACGTTAGGGGGTAGCCAAGTCTACAAACCGTGGGATGAATTTTCTGTAGTAGTTGATCATTCCCAGGAACACCTGGACATCCCTTATACTTTTTGGACGCTACATTTCAGTTATTGCCTTCACTTTCCTTCTTGATGTCGAATCCTCTGTGAAAAAATCTCATGTCCCAAGAACTCAAGTTGCTTCTTGAGAAAGGTGCACTTGCTTCATTTTAGTTTAATAATCGATTCTTTAACTACGTGAACACCTCTTGAAGGTGTTTGATATGCTCTCTAAAAGGTTCTACTGAATTCAGTTATATCGTCCAGATAGATGAGAACACTCATAATCTTCAGTTCTAGAAATATTCAATCCATTGCGCGTTGAAAGGTTGCTGTGGCGTTGCAAAGCCCTTGTGACATCTGGGTTGGTTTAAACAAGCCTTAGCTGCTGATTAAGGTGCACTTTTCCTGGTCTTCAGGTGACAATTCCATCTGCCAGTAACCACTGGCCAGGTCCATTGCCAAAAAATACTTTGAACAGCCCAACCGTTTCAAGGTGTTATTGATTCTTGGGAGAGGGTAAGAATCTTTTTTCATAGTTTCATTCAAGCAACGGTAGTCCATAACCACCCTGTGTGAGCCATCTTTCTTGCAAAGCAACAGTCGTGCAGATGCCCATGGACTCTTCGAGGGCCTCAACAAGCCAGCATTGATAAGTTGTTGAAGCTCCTTAGTGATGACCTCCTCTTCCATTTTTGATCAGTGGTATGGCTTTAATTTAAAAATTTATAGATGACCCTGTATCCATATGGTGTATCTCTCCTTTACATAAACCATAATAGTTTGATCCTTGGCTTAAAATATCTTCAAACTCTTCTAGTAAGTGATTCAACTCTTTCCATTCCTCCTCTGTCACGTCAGCAAGTCCCAATTTGTCTAATCCTCCAACAGCATGCATCGACCTGATTGTATCACAATTGGTTAGTTTTGCGAATGCCACAACTTTTCCTTTCTCAATTCAGATAGGTTGAGTGGTGATGTTCCCCAGGAGGATAGTCACTTAATCCTCGTGACTAGAGTCAAAGAATCCAGGAAGCACTTGCAGCTCCTGTTCGCATACTCCTTCTCAGGTGTATGTTTCAAGTACAGTGTTCTGGGGAATATCCACACTTATGGCGGTGTGCATAACTCTTTGTTCTCCTGGTCAAATCTCCATTGCCTCATTGGCACTCAAGGGTAGCCCGTCTTTGGCGCACACTGAAGCAGGTAGTTGCTTCCCACCTTTTTCACAGAGTATATAGTGCACCTGGTAAATTGATTGCTCAGTTTTGACCAGACATGTCCACTGCTTCCTTGATTTCAGGTCTTTATCCTTAAACACAAGGGGAATCTGGTAGCTTAGCAGGCTCACAGTGCTTCTAACAAAATTAATCTTTGCTCCAAACTCCAATAAAAGTTGTGTGCTAATAAAGAAATCATAGTGGTAGTTGTTAAAATCATGGCAGGGGCAGTGAGTACCATACATCCAAAGCGTAGGGGTAAGGCAGAGTAAGCCCCTAATGCATGGTGTCAGGTCCTGCTGTACTATATCTCACATGGTAGTCAATGTCCGGCATGAATTTTAGCTTCTTCATCAATTTTAAGGACATGATATTGATGAGTGCACCAGTATCGAGGACTTCCAGTACACGTACATGCTGTATCACAACTCACTTTGGTTATACTCTTCCCAAATAGATTTCAGTTGACAGCATTTTGTCAGCTGACTTTTAAAATTCCTCTAATTTCTTGGGTATATTGGACATCAATTCAGCGTACAGTGTAGTAGTCTTCTTGATATTCTTGAAGGTGTCTAGTATAAGTTGTTAGCCTTCCTCTAGACTATCAATTACTTGAGTGGGCTTCATTGCTTGAGCTAGGTATGTAGAGTTCAATCCCTCATTGGTGGATCCATGTACCAATAATCGTGCAGGTACAGATACAGTACTGGGGGCTCCTAATACATGGTAACTGGCATCCATCAAGTCTTCATCTTGGTGATCATCCTCTCCTTCCACATGTAGGTTCACCCAATTTACAACTCCAGGAGTTTCCTCTTTTGGTGAAGGGGTTTTCTTCATCACCTTTCATCGTACAAGATCGCCAATAGTGACCAGGCTTGTGACATTTGTGGCACATGAGCTCCTTGCGCTGATACCGTGGAACTGGTTTGAAGTTCTTGTCTTTTGGATTGTCATTTTTATCCTGTGTAGTATACACAAATTTTCTAACTCTGCGTGATAGTTAAGTCATTGGTTTATTTTTGATCTTATAAGTTCCTTAAACATCAAGTAAAGCTTCCTTGATGGCCTTGAGAGATCCAGCCATTTTGACTGCAAGTGGTATGTGCATCTTGAGGGCTGGGTGTGCTTTGAAGGAACTGAGTAGGACAGTCTTCATGATAGGTAAGTCTAAGGTCCCTGTTGTCCATAGTTGTTGTGCTCAAAGGTAGTATTGAGTGGCGTAGTTCGTGACTGTCTCCATCTTGCCCATTTTCATCAATATGAACTCTTGATTCATATTCTCAACATCCTGTGCAGTACCAAATTCTGATAACAGGATTTCCTTAACCTCCATCAAGGTCAAACCTGGGCGTAAACTAGCACCGAGTATTTCCTGCACTTTGTGACTCATGCAGCCTTGGACGTGTCAAGCCTTCTGCTTGTCACTAGCGCCATCCATGCTGTTCTCATACATTTGTAAAAACCCAGCTATTGTTACCTCGCCAGGAGTGAACATGGTTTTGAAATAGTTTTAAAGTTCAGATCTTCATCTATTAGAGAACTTTGCTGATGTCATGGAGATGTTGCTCCCTGTGCAGCTAACACCAGCTTTTCCAAACTTGAGGTTTCTAGAGAAGGGTTTAGAGCAGGCTGTGGTTTTACTTGAAGTTGATCCTTAATTTCCTCCAAGTTTTGATTAATGTCATCCAAAAAATCTCATGGTGGTCTAAACGTTCACAATACTCATTCAATGTTTGTACATTTATTCCATTTTCTTCTTCAAGGTGTTGGACATATTCTTCGAGTCCCTTCAAATCAGGTTTAATTTTTCTAGTCACTGGTATGTGCCCTAACACTGTGGTAGTAGCCACTCGAGCCTGTCAAGCTTTGTTTGAAACCTGATCTAGGTACAACCTCAACTCCACAACTTCTTTTTCCAACACTTGTAGCCTTGCCTTGATCATCTATTTCATTTGGGATAGGCTTCATGCTTCTTCTTCACCATGGTATACCTCTATGATTTTGATACTAGGAATTTCCGTTTTCTCTGAACTCTTTCTTCTCAACTGTGTGGTTGGCATCATCCCTGTAGTGAGCACCACTCTCGCCGCCTTAGGTTCTTCTCGCTTAACTCTGGGGGTTTTGAATTTGGAGAGTTGAAAGGGGTAATCTGTTGCACAGATTTGACACTAACCAGGTTGGCTTAAACTTTCTGAGAGAGCTGCAAACTTGACACTCGCATGCCAGCTGTTTGACTTCTTTACAATTATTCCTGTGTATGTTGGAATCTTCCCTTAATTCAATGGAGCTTATCTCAAAAACTTCCTTGCAAGCCTAACCTTACAAGGAGTCCTTCTCAAAACGAGTGTCTTCAACAGTAGTGTACTCAAGACTGGTTACTTGCAGTTACTACTTTTCACTTCTTTCCAATTAAAGTGAGAAACCAAATGACTATTTAAGATTCTGTGAAATAGGCTGTTTATTTTAGATAAAAACTAGTACTTTTTACTAAATAACAAAAATCAGAATATAAAAATGAGGGATAAATTGAATATTGGGGTGGGAAAATATTGAATTTTCTTTAGGTCCTTCAGTGCAGTCTCTTCTATAATTTGTTTCTCTCTTGGGTTCTCATTCTTTCTAGTTCCTGAATTCATGCACTGTGGCGTTGTGAGGAGCCTTCAGCATCAGGGTCATCAGCTCCATGGCTCCTGTGTGCTTCAGTGGAGTCCAAATTTTCATTATCATTGGTGGACTTAATTTCCTGGTTGCTCAGTGGCACCATTTTTTTGTTTTGTTTGTTTTTCTTTTTGGTGCACCGTTCTGCATCTAAATCGTTCTTTTCCTTCTTGACATTACTTAAATGAATTTTCCATTTTGGGAGCATTTCATTTGGAGTTTCATCATAGCTGTTTTGCCTTTCTTTGGAATTTGTTTTTTTATCATTTAGCTGCAACAATATTGCTATCTCCACTTTTGCGGCCAATTTGTTTTTAATACTACCTTTTTCAGATCTAAACTCATCTCAGTTTAATATTTCTTGTGCTTTGATCAGTATTTCCTCGATTCTATCAGAGGTTGAGGATTTACCAATTTCATAGTGTACTAAATATGTGACATGTTAAAAATAGTAGAATATGAGTTAAAATAATAAAACTAAAACTTAATAATTTTTATATAGTAACTTATGGTTATTACTAAGTTAATAATCAACTGTTTCAAAGACCATTGCGTCACAAGCTTGGCACTTCTTTTTATAATAAGTTTGACACTTTTTAATGTACACTTTTCACATATGACATAAAAGCCTGGACAAATAAGATATCTTAAAGACCATCTCATAAATGTTATTTAATGTAATAATAGTTGTATTATACTTCTTGGGTAGAATAGAATTAAACTAAATACTAATCCTATAAGCAAATTAACTTTAAAGTCTATAATCTACCTTATATTCTATGGTTGCTCAAAACATCAAGATGCCAAAGCACCTTATACTGATATCAATGCCTCACTATGTGAGTAGCTAATGTAAAATTCATGTAGTAAAACTTTTCTAGTCTCATATCTCAGTCAAGACAATTTTTTGTGGTGTGCCATTTTTATGCTTATCTATAAATATAACATTCTTTTAAGAACATTTTATCACCATACATGGTCATATCAATATATGTATATTGTAGATAATAATTATACTAAATAATAAAATGTTTTTTACTATAGTTATATTTTTCTCATAGCTTAATTTACACTTACGTAAATAAACCCAAGTGTAATAACCTCAATATATGTAAACTAGATGAAAGACTAAATGTTTTAAAAATATGTTTTTAATAAAGATTATGTTAAAAATTCAGCTCTTTCTTTCCGCTTGGCATAAATTTCCAAGAAAACTATATGGAAAAGTAAATCTCAATCACTCATAATAGTTTTGCTCCAATTTCCTTGGATTCCCCGCCAGCTGCTCCAGTTTGGGGCAATGGCAAAACTCCCCCCGCCATTTTCTGTCTGACAGGAAAATGCACTCAGACTGGCTCGCCCAGTCATACCAAACCCCTGGGATGATTCATTCCTCCCAAGGATCTCGACGCCCACCTCAATCAAACCCAAATGGTGCCACGTTGCCCCCTGGTGCTCCCCTGGAGAAACATGCATTTTGACCTTAGGGTTGACTATGGTAAACTTTACCCTACCACGACCAAGCCATTTTTCAAAATGGCTCAGGTGGTGATGAATACTGCCACTTTTATTAACTTCCGCCCCTATAAGGGGTATTTTGATCTTGAATTCACCTGTAAAGCTGATGCCACTGCAACAACTGTGCCCCTGGTTTTCAAGGGTACTCCTCTCCCCACAATTCAGACCTGGCTCCAAGAGAATACCAATTTGGTGGTTCAGTTTGCTGTTTGCCCACCCACCTTACCCTTGAGGTGCTCCACCAGGAGCTGATGGAAGGTTTGGCAGCCTATGGCACCACCCCATCTTGCAATTTGTGGTTCCAAATGGGGCCACACGCCTTTCTGGGCCTCGGGCATATGCCATGATCATCCCTGAATCAATTAAAATTATCCTGTTAATTCCCCCTCATGTCATCATCTCCTCTGCTCCCAACCATCCATTATGGGCCCATGTCAAGGGTGGACAAATGATCTGTCCATCCTGTTTCAAGTTGAACCACTTAAAACGCAAGTGCCCATCCTTAGCTGCTTCCAATGGCACTGATTTTTCGCCCACTGGCCTACAATTCACCGCCCACCCCACGCCAGCTTCAGTATGGGGTATAATCCTACCTCCCCTAAAGCCTGATGCTGCACCTGCAGCCACCAATTACCCTCCTCCTCGCCCCAGTGGCACAAACGCTCCCTCCAATCAAGCACAGGATTGGAAAACCAGTTCAATCATATGCATCCTCCAACAAATCAACCAAACCTCAACCATATGCCAATTCCCCGATTAAATTCAACTAGAACCCATGGGAGTTATTGGCAGAAATCAACAAATCAGGTATTCTCATTGAAGAAACATCTCTGCAAATTGAGCGATTCTGTAATGCAGAACGGGACTCCAAATACCCCCCTAATTTATATGCCCTACAGCCAAATGCCAAATCATTCTACAGTGATTATCAGCTTGCAGTAGAAGCAGCTGCCACACCAGAATGTTGTCCCTTCCGCAAAGATGTCACCAAATCAGTGGCGATGCTCACAGGAGGTATTCCCCCTCCTGTTATACCTGTAAATCTCACCCCAAAAAGTAAAATTACAATGAATCAATTGCACAAAAATGTCAACAACAATATCCAGAATCTGGTAAATGTAGCACGGAATCCTAAAGCTAAGATTACCTGAACCAATATTGCCACGTTTGTTAAACTACCAGACTCCCACATTAAAGTTGAAAAAGCTTTAGCCAAATATATCACTGCCATTTTCATAGCTGGCAATTTCCAGGAAATACAAATTATTAGTGATATTGAACCACATGCTGCCGATGCCCCAATGCCCTTGCTATCCACCTTGAAATGTACCAAACTCTGAGATGAGGAAGCTGCTGCCAAAGATGAGCCACTGATCCCCTCTCCCCTTCCGCCATGGAGGATTAAGCAGTCTCTGCTGCCCACTTAGTTGGTTGTTTCAATTGGTGTGATTCATTCAATCCGTTCATTTGGGCGTTTTGTTTGAATCAATTAGTCACATTAGTTTTAGTTTTTAGTTTGGTAATGTCCATCCCCTGGTCAGCTTACCTCAGTTAAATAAAAGATTATATTTAAAATTTATTTTATATACAATAGAAAGGTACCTGAAGCAACCTGCTGTGGATGAGTGTTCCCTTGACTCCTTTCATATCCAGCATGATCGCATAGGATTGCCACAGCAGCATCATGTCAGGATTTTTTTATTTGTTTTTAATTTGCACTCTTAAAAAAGATGCATGGACGCTACCCCTACTTGGTATGGACCCATTATTACTAAAAAACATCTCAAAAAAGATGATAGTAAAATTCTTGGGAAAAATTACACAATAGTGTGATGTTTAATTATCAAAATAGGAGTGAATCAATAGATGAAGGCCATTGCCAATGAAAATTTCTCTGGTTAGCATATATTAATGTAAGTACATACTCTCTTTATAAGTGTGATAATAGTTAAAAAATTATAATTTAATTGATATTGCTATTTAAAGTTCACAGTTAGATTTAGTCAATCAATTATAATCAAATCATAGCTTTTACATTAAACTGAAATTTCATTTTGTGTTATTTATATCCCAATACTTTCTCCTTTGGATAGAATATTGAAGCGCCAAGAATCTCAGCAATTCTTCTGCCAATTTTGACCTCAGGAAATAATTGATATAAATTACCCCCCAAAATCAGTCCACATCTAATATTAATTTGCTTCAAGTGATAGCTTCCCAGAAAACCCTTTTTATATGCTGAAGGATGAATCAAGTTGTATAATTTTTATTAATAACTGATTGGCAGAATTAAAAGGAATTCTTATAAAATATAGAAATTTATAATGATTGCTGATATTAAGAGTCTGTACTAGATATTCTTAATGTGATGATATGACAAAAGAACGTGTAACTCTGTGTGTCAAAATTGATCAATATTTAATAGGCAACGTGTCTGGTATGCAGACTAAAATAACAGATCAACACATGAATAAGTTTGCAATATATTACAGTCTAGAGATTTGCACAACCTACCAAAATGACCAGTGACCAATAGGGGCGCTTTGTTGCACACACAACTTATGACCTTTCCTCAAATCAGCTTATTATCAATCAAAGAAATATCAAATGTTCCCTACTCAATATATTCTATCTTAATTATCTCTTTCTGCTAAGCATCACTTTTCGAAAATCAATTCAGCCTGAAATTTAGCTCCACTAAAGAGATTTACAAAAACTATTAGCAAATATGGCGGGAAACCCCGCAAAAGAACCAACAGGCTATGCCAAATGAGCCAGCACCACCCCAAACGAAGCAACCCTCGGTTACCCACCTCAGGGTCAACCAGAATCACCCGCTCTCAAGCAGCAGCCATGAAAGCAGGCACCACCCCCAACCTGGAGCTACTCCAACTAGCGCCAGTTCACCTGATCGCACTTCTGCAACCTGCACGCCTAACAGCTCTGTGTGTGCTGCCTCCCACCAACCCGCTGGGCCCCCTCCAACCAAGGAGGCCATCACCCACGCTGTTTTAATGGCGTCTGCTCAGTTGAATGCAACTCAGCCCATCCAGACATTCACCTCCCCCATTGTGTCAGCTAATTCAGCCCCATCTTTTATTGCTGATGCCGTGTTTCTGGCTCCCTCCATGAGGGGCGATACCCAGCTACCTGGCCCCCAAATCCTCAGATGTAAGGTTGGATTAGCCGCACATTTTGGTTCACTAAGCACCAAATTGGGACAATCTACTCTTCCCAATGAGGATTCAAATGGTTCGGATTTTGGAACTTCACACCAGTTCCAATATCACCCGTCCCATTTAAACCCCGTAATTGGCACTTCTCAAGTCGGCACTTTATCGCAATATGCTGAAAACGACCAATTCACTAATCAGCCAATGAGTTTTGCCCACGAAATCACAGCAAACACTCGGGCTGAATTTACCCAAATAGATTGGGATGGTGATGAAACATCTCCCTCCTCCCAATTGGCTGGAGTTAATTCCAATCTGGATGGGACTCCCCAATTTAGCGAGGCCCAACAATCACCTGGCCCCCAAACCCTCGGATGTAAGGTTGGATTAGCCGCACATTCTGGTTCACTAAGCACCAAATTGGGACAATCTACTCTTCCCAATGGGGATTTAAATGGTTCAGATTTTGGAACTTCACACCAGTTCCAATCTCACCTGTCCCATTTAAACCCCATAATCGGCACTTCTCAAGTCGGCACTTTATCTCAATATGCTGAAAACGACCAATTCACCAATCAGCCAGTGAGTTTTGCCCACGAAATCACAGCAAATACTCGGGCTGAATTTACCCAAATAGATTGGGATGGTGATGAAACATCTCCCTCCTCCCAACTGGCTGGAGTTAATTCCAATCTGGATGGGCCTCCCCAATTTAGCGAGGCCCAACAAACCGCCCCTCAATTTAATATGACGCCAGCAACTGCTGTAACATTCCAGAAACAAGGGAACTCCGCAAACTTGTCCAAACCACCAGCTCACACTCAACCTGCAATTGCAGCCCAAAGCAAACACAAACGTACCAAAGGAGCCACTGGGGCGTGGCAAAAACCTCTGGCACCAACGCTACCCAAAGCTGATCCCCGTGAAGTGGCGTTTATTGCCGATGTTAAGAAGAAATGGGCCGAAACTAGAGCGCAAAAAGCTCTACCTCGCTCAACCCTCTCCCACGCAATTCGCCTTTATTATGGGCATAACCCTGTTGAATTCTATACAGAGGATTACTTCTCATACTTTGCAGCGATTGCGGAGACATTCCCTATTAACACCACCATCCATGAATCAGTGGAGGGCCACTACATCGATGTGGGATTCACTGAAGCTGCCCTTGCTGACCATGCTGCCACCCTCCAGGTCATTATTCCACGCGGATCTCTTCGCATCTCCCGCACATGCTCTCACCTGGAGAAAATTTCATGGGTTACTTTTTCCAACCTACCAACGACTGTTGATCCTGAGTCTCTTAAACTGGCACTCCATCGTGGTTTAATGGAGTTTGGGTCTGTTCTTTCAGTGGACTTTAGCGTCCCCTCTTACTATGCTCCCACTCAAAGAGCTCGCACTGCTAGGGCGTCATTCATCCCCTCCCCCACTGTATCCCGTAACATTGAGGTTATTCCTCGTGTGGCGGTAGTTGGGGCATGCCCTGAGATCTTTTTTGTCGACCCTGATCAGGCGCGCCCCCGGTGTTCATGGTGTAACGCCCTTGGACACTTGTATAGTGGCTGCACAGCTCGAAAACAAGCCCTCTTAGCCACCACCCAGGGGCCTAAACCAGGCCAAAAACGATCCCACATGGCTGCAGCAGCAATTCCACAACCCACACAATGGGTTCCTGTTCAAGACCTGTCCCCTGAGGCCTTACGCCTAGCAGTTGAAACAGCTAACCCCACTATTGGTGTGGGATACCTTCGCGCTCATGCCCCCCTTCCAATGGGCACCCCCTCCAATCTCCCAGAGTCAACTCCCTCTCTCACCAAGCGCAAGGCATCTCCCACAGGGTGCCCCTCGTCAGCCACCCCCACTCAGGGCTCCGCGGCACCCCCACCAACCCCCACCAGCGATTTATCGCATCAGCCCTCAGCTCCCAATGGAGCTATGCCCACCAGCATGGACTGGCAACTCGCGGCCTGCAGTAGAAGTGCCACCTCAAAGAGTCTCACCCCAACCCCACAGTCCATTTCGCGCGGATCCTTTGCAGTGTTGGAGGAAGTGAATATGGACTCAGACTCATCAAATGGGGACACCGCGGAGGTCACCATTGAGCACCCTCAGGTCCTTCCCCTGCAACGGAGCGGGGGCAGCATCCTAGGCTGGCTTACTGGGTCCTCCGCCCCCCACCCTCTCCTTCCCCTCAGAACCCTCGACGCTCCTCACGGATTGCAGCTAATAGTCAAGCTAAAGGACTCAAAACTAGCCGCCTCACAGCAGCAGGTTTAAGCGCTGGCAACCCCCAGGACATGGAGGGGAACAGCTATGAGTCCCCATGGCAGCACCCTGGCCCTGCAATCCATCAACGCAAATGGGTTGCGGGACTTTAAGCGGAGAGCCCGCCTCCTCCGAAACTTCAGGTCAGCACAAATTGACATCGCTGCTGTCCAGGAGCCCCATATCCTCCCCCACGAACAATCTGCATGGAATGAACAGTTTGGAGGCAACTCCTTCTGGACAAACCATGCCGCCCTTATTGTTTTGAATCCCCGGGTTAAAACCCATTCTTTTTCACAATATCTAGGTGGCCGCCTCATACTGGCCAAACTCACCACTCCTGACTTCTCCTTCTTCGCTGCAAGCATCTACCTGCCTAATGCAGGTCAGGAGCAAAATCGGCTCTTGGAAGAGCTCCTCCAACTCAATCTCCCACGGAATACAGTTCTCTTAGGAGATTTCAACACAACCATAAGTCGCGTCCGTGACTCTTACCCCCTGCAGCAAAGGAACGCCCTGGATCAAGTCGCCTCCAGGATTTTCTTCGCCTGAGTGGCTTTATAGATGCGCTTCCACCCTCCGCGTCTGGCCTAGGTTGCATGACTAGGATCCAGTATGATGGAGGAGCTTTCCAGTCAGCGTCACGCATAGATATGGCACTGATTGGCCCCCTGCTAATTGGCCGCGTCTCCTCTCCCATCTCTCGTGACAACCATCTGAGTGATCACAGGTCACTCACCGTTGTCCTCACCACCACACTTAGACCGTCGCGTAGGTTCTGGCCTAGGGTTGCCCCAGCTCTTCTCAACAACCCCTTCACTAAGGAGAAGCTGTCTATGACCATCCGAGAGACTCTCACCTCCCCCCACCCCACCTGCTTGACCACAAGGCTAGATGGGCGGTGACCAAGGAGGGCATCACCCGCGTTGCTTACAACTGTGCCAAAGCCCAGATGACTGCAGCTCGCGCCAGAGTCAAAAGGGCGGAAGCCAGAATCAGACATCTAGAGCGAAACTGCCAGCCTTCGCCCTCTCCCAGATGGTTGGAAGACTGGGAAGCGGCGCAGGAAGCACTCCGCTTGGAGCTCACACTGCAGGAAGAACGGGCAGCAAACTTTACAACATCTCGTTACTATGCTCAATGGGAACGCCCCACCCGCTTCTTCTTTCAGAAACAGAAAGCCCGGTCAACAGCGCAGGATATTACTGCACTGAAAATTGGCACTACAACCACTTCAGATAAGGAGGAAATCACGCAGGAACTACACCGCTTCTACTCCAGCCTCTTCCATGCCACCCAGGTGGACCCATCGGACATCCAAGACTTCCTGTGGCGGGCTCCAGAGCCGCCCATTGACCCACGGGCTGATGAGGCTCTACTGGCGCCTATTTCCATCCAGGAGGTGATGGAAACCCTTCTGAAATCCCCACGGCTTAAAGCCCCAGGCCCAGATGGAATACCCTTTGAGGTGTACCTTCTGGAACCTGCAGTGATAGCCAGAACCCTCCGCGACCTCTTCGCTGCACTCTTGGTGAATGGCGAGGTCCTCCCCGACTCCAGAGGCTCAATCACGACCCTCATTCACAAGAAGTCAGACCGTGAGAACCTGGCGAACTGGCGCCCCATAGCGTTGATCAACACAGACCACAAGCTCTTCACGAAGCTTCTGGCCAACCGCATCACCAAATGGGTGTCACCTCGCCTCTCCCCATCCCAGTACGGTTTTATTCCGGGGAGGTCGTTATGGGACAACTATAATGACCTTCACGTGACTTTGACTGCTAACTCTCGTAAGGTGAATGGCTTTGTGGCTCTTCTGGATATGGAGAAAGCATATGATCGGGTAGCCTGGAAGTATATTGATGCTTCCCTGGCCCGCTTCCATCTCCCACCCGCAGCTAGGCGCTGGATATCATCGCTCTATGACCAGCTCCACACCAGAGTTCTGGCGCCAATGGGTTTTACAGTGGCAGTACCAGTTGGACAAGGTCTCCGGCAAGGGGACCCCCTGAGCCCTATCCTTTTTAACATCACCCTTGACCCCCTCTTGGCCTCCTTACAGGACAAGCTAACAGGGATTCTGGTCCCAGGTAAAGCCCCCACACGCACCATGGCATTTGCAGATGACACTGCCATTGCATTTGGCTGCCCTGGGGATGTTGCCCTCGCTGCTGTGACCATTGAGAGGTACACCAAGGCGTCCAACGCCATGGTCAACACCTCCAAGACAACAGTTGTACAGGTCGGCTCCCCCACCTTCCCCCCACCATTTGGTATTGAACCTGAGCGCGGTACCTTCCGTCACCTGGGCGTTCTCACCAACCAACAAGGAGTTGCGCTAAAAGACAATGAGGACTTGCTCCTTGCAGCAGTTAACTCCAGGATTGCCAGCTGGAACCGGCGGCACATCACCCCCAGGGTCGAGCTCTGATGGCCAATGTGTTCCTCCTCTCCAAAGTCTGGTTCCTAGCGCACGTCTGCCCATTCACAGATGCCTTTTATACGCGGCTCAATGTACTCCTCCGCTGTTGGATCTGGGGCTCAAACCATCCACCAATAGCCCTCTCAACCATTGCCCGACCCTGCAATGAAGGGGGCCTAGGGCTTCTGGACACGCGATCCCACGCCACCACAATCTTCCTGAAGTTCCTATGGCCGATTGTCTGCTGGGACGCGACCCCCATGCCCCAATGGGCGCCCGCCCTCCGCCAGTCAGTGTCAGCAGCTCTGGGTCTTCCTAGAGCATCTCTGACCTCATTAGGGAGTGGCTCACAAACCACCCAGGCCATCGCCTAAAACCATCCTCATCCCCCTACTGGAACCAGGCTCTCCTTGCCCTGAAACGAGTAGGCGCGCGGATCCACCATGCCTTCCCATACAGAAGGGAAGGCCCTGGCCTCAGCCCACGTCGCCATGCAATTGTGCACAATGGACAAGTTGTCACAACTCGCCTCAACCCCCAAGATCGTCCTCCCATCCGCCCAAGACTCCTTGAGCTCCTCCCTCCCTCCGTGAGATTTGACCTTAAGGAATTGTGGAAGGACGTCTATCACCCCATCCTGTCAGCAAAGGTGTCCAACACCTTATGGAGAGTGCTCCACTGTTCATACAGGACAGGGGACCGGACTGGCCCTACCTTCCAGCACCGAAGCTGCCCCCGCTGTGTGGAGCCTATTGACTCCCACCTCCATCGTTTTTTCACCTGTCCAGGTGTCGCCGCATTTTGGCCAAAGGCCCGCGCGCTCCTCCATGCTCAGCCCTGGTCTGGACACCCTGTGCAAGACCTCATGTTTGAGCAGACATTGCCTGGTTGCCACCGACCCCTCCGTGTCCTCGCCTATGCCACAGCCATCTGGACCATCCATAACTCCTTCCTTCATGCTGCCTTTGACCAGCAGGTGTGGACCCTTCCACACATGATCACCCACTTTCAGGTACACTTTGAGATGGCCCTGAAGGTCTGCACTATGTCGCCAACCCTCCCCCGCTCAGTTGTCACTGCAGCACGGCTCTGGCGCGCAAACCCCCTCCCTTTCTCGATGCCTCCTCCCTCCCTTTCCTCGCCTCAGGCTCTTAGGAGCCCAGGCGTAATTCAATAAACATCGATGAATCCCCCCTTGGGTTGGGACCATCTAGTACTAAAAAAAAAGAAGGTTTGTTTCTCACCCCCTACAATAACTAATAAAACTGTAGAAAACACAACTTTTAAGCTTTATAAATTTATATAATTTATTGTGGGAAAGGCCGACCATGGGATGGACACTTCTGAATATGACTCAGGAAAGACAAACTTAGTACCAGGGGAGGCACTCCAGAGAAGCGATGCTATCTCTTGTTGCCAGCGGGAACGCCACTTATAGGGAGGGGAGGGGACGTGTAAAGGGGCCGTAGCCACTATTGAGCACGTGTGGAGGAAGGGGTCTGATTTGATGAACCAAACTGGGAACCAGGAGGAGACCAGCTGTCAGCGATGCAGTGGGAGTCGTGTGGATAGTCCACATGGCGATTGCAACCACCAGAGCATGGAGGGAGTGTGGAAGGGGGAGGCCATTGATAAAGCAAACATATCTTTTGACAGACTGAAGGGATGTGTTTGATTCTGGCCAAGCAGACGTTGAACTTCGCGCCATATCACTTTAGAGGTGGGGCACTTCTCCAGGCGGTGGAACAGCGTTTCATACTGGCCACACATGACACAGGATGAGTGTAAAGTGTTAGAGCGCTCGGCTGTATGATACACCCGCCTCAGGCAGCGCCACACATGGGAGCGGACTTGAGGCTGCAACAGAGGATGGTGTTCGTATTTCCAGATAGTTTTTTGGGTCTCAGTGGAATAAGGGATGTCCATCATGTCCAGGTAGTCCACCCTGGATAGGACATGGGGCCGAATGGGGATCACGCCATCATGGATGGGTATCCCCTGTACCTCTTGTGTGAACTGAGGAGAGGGGTGGCCTCTTCGGGTTGTATGTCTGCTAATACAAATTCTCCACTCTGCGCTTCGCATGGAGAGTAGGATTCGTTTGTAGTGGGTTTTAGTCCCGAGGGGACCTGTGACCAATGTGTATGATGCGAGGTATTTCATCAGGGAGTGGGGGTTTGATGGATTGTTGAGGCCCAAGGATTGGGAGAAGTTGGAGCGGGCCACGCGGGACCAGTGTTGGGATGGGAGTGTAGGAGCAGTGTCAGCTGCGATCCAGGTGCCCAGGATCTTGGCAGCATGGGCTTTGAAGTCAAGCAGGCCCATGCCACCTTGATGATGAGGGCCAAACATGACCTCTAGCCGTACTGGTGGAGGGCGGCCTGACCAAAGCCATCCTTGCAGCAAGGCATACAGGGATTTGAAGAAGCTTGGGGAGAAGGGGATGGCATGGGCTCCGAACCAGACTTTGGATAGGAGCGTAGAGTTGGCTAAAACAACCCTGCCAGTGAGGGTTTTAGGGTGGGCTCTGAGAGAGGCGATTCGCTTCATCACGTTGTCCAGAAGCTTTATAGATTTACCACAAAATATTATCAGTGGTTTAAAATCCTCTATTTGTTGGATTTTTTGCCTCAAATGCACCAGCAAGCTTAAAACCTCCCTAAATCCAATAATGAGTAAGAAAAAAATAATCCTAAAAATTATTTATAATCTTTTGGAATGTTCTTTGAGCCTTAATAAATTCCAAAAGGCACTTGAGTATACTAAAAATGTTAAAAATTTGTGACAAACGCCATTTTTGGAATAGACTTCTACTCCATTGCCAGTTGTTAGTATTTAGAAAATAAATTAATATTGGTAAAGTTACAGTGCACCTTCTATAGCATTAAAATGTCTTCATTTAGTCTCATTAGTATGTGTTTTTTGCTTATTTGGTTTAGTAGAATGTAGTCAATGCACAGACAAAGGATCACATTCTTTGTAGGACAACTACAATTGGGAATGCCCACATTGATTAGGAGGGGCGGATGAGGCCAGTGGATAACCTTTTCTTAATTTTTGCTTCAACATATTTTTCTTGGCCTTGAGGCAGGTGATAGGGCCATCTGGAAATGGGTTTACCATAGTGACATTAAAATGGTTTAAAATTAGGGTTAATATAGGAGCAGTTATCACCATCATGGCAGAAAACATCTTAAATTGGTTAATAAGCTGTGCTAAATTCTACCTTTGTTGATCTTCTAAATGAGTTAGACCATTAGTTTCTCTGTTAGCTCATCATAAAAGCAGGTAGCCAGTTGTTCAGAGACATCAGTTAGCTTCTTAAGTATAGAACGCATAGAAGTTAGGGGGTTTATTCCTTTTTCTGTATGCGTAAACCATTAGTCTGATTCAAAGTTGGCATGGAATTTGAACTCTTTTGGGCCTGTTGGGAAAATAACAACTGGAAGTGGTTGTGGATGAAAACTAACACATCAATGTAGTAAATTTTACCTCTATCTCTAATGGGAGTTCAAACACTTGACCACAACATGCTCACTGAATCCCTCGCTATCAGTAAACCAAGTCGCTCTGAAGGATGTCCTCATATTCAATGTCCAGAAAGAATTTCTTGGTCTTGATATTTGCTGAGGAACCTGTTTAATAGAGGATAAGCATGGAGTATCCAAAGAGCAATCCCATAGTGCATAAGGCTCCCGTTTTTGGAGTAATATTCCTATTTTGGGCCTCCATTTTGGATCCATGTGGGAATAAAAACTTGATAAAGGTCATGTCGTATCATGTGGCTGGATTTGAACAGATCTCCAAGGGTACTAAAGTAATCTTCTCTTATAAAATCTTTTTGCTGAGACCCCTTCAGGTCAGTTTGATGTTGGATAGAAATCTTGTACAGTAAGTTAATGTGAAACTCAAGATTTTGTGACAGTTGTTTTCTTCACTGATGGGTGAGTCTCTGTAGAGATGACTGCTGTATTACTTGGGTTCTTTTGGGGCTGAAGGTTCTCCATGGCCTGCTTGCTAAATTCGGGTTAGTGGAAAGGGCTATCATTGTGCTTTCTTCTTGGCTCATCATATTATCTCATAGATAGGAATGTGGTTCTTCAGATCCTTCTGCTCTTGGTTCAAGAGGTCATCAATTTTATTTCTTTTGGTTGAGCCTTAATTAGAGTGGTAGGCTAGTCTTCTTGTTTCTATTTTTAGTGCCATAAATTAATTCCAGGAGAAGTTGTTAGGCTTGTTCCATTTCAGGCTGCAAAAATAGGTAAATAATATGTCAGTGGGCAGATGAGCTCTCCTGGTGGCAGTCCGGCATAGAAGTGATGGTAGGGCATCAGTTGTCTCATAGTATTTGTTTGGCGGTGAATCTGTATAGGGATGATGATAAAGCGGATAGGTTCCAGTTGGCGCTCCCCTTATAGAACATTAGTGGCAGATTGTAGTACTGATAGGGAATAAAATGAGCAAAATTTGCTGTCCAGGGGCTGTAGGTGAATAATTGTTCTTTCAACTAACTTTAGTGGGACATCTTCCCTCTAAATGGGCTACTTTACAATGCCAGCAGGGGTTCCCTGCACTTCCTGAAATAATGCTCAAGCTCATTGCAGTTGTTGCAGTGGAGGTTGTTTTTGAAGGTTATCCTTGTACTAGCATAATGAGTTTTTGCACTTGTTAAAGAGGGCATATATCTGTGTGGTGAACTTGGAGGGAGGGCTGATCTGTTGGAGCTTTGGGACGGCATCACCCTCAGTTTCTTCCTCCTCTATCTCGCTTTTTGAAATTTTTTTGGGCTGATAGTTGTATGTGTGATCATATTGGTGTCATACTTCAATGGCATGGTCGTCGCATGGAGGTTGGCAACAAAACTGTGTTTAAATATGGTTCATTCGATGTATCAACAAACAATTCAATAACTTTTTGGTCTGTATAGTCGCAGCATCCAGTGTCAGACTGGTTTATTTGTAACTAAATTTTCAAAATTTCATTAAACTAATAATGTCATCATAGTCCTTGAGGCACATGCAGCTGAAATTTTCTCAGAGTTGTGTGGTTGATACTTAAAACTTGGCATGGAAGCGCTCCTGACATTTATTTAGGTATTAAATGGTAGGTTGACACAGTGCTACCTCCCCTATGTACCTTTTAGTAGGCTGAGCACCTTGTGGAGTTGTTGGTGGTCGCTCACATCATAGTTGTCACCCCAGGATTTATAGGGCTTCTAACCATTCATCTCTTCGGAATTTTCAAAAATATTAGGCTTTGCTGGTGTAGAGACTATTTAATGTCAGGATTGCAGTTTAGCTCTGAAAGGCATTTGCAGGTTCCCTGAAAGGATCAGCATTTTGTCAAGGAGCTAGTTGATACTGCCAGATTCTATCATGAGTTGCCAATTATGTAAGTTTAATTATAAGGGCTTTTATACCATAAATCTGGCAATAAAATTCAGTCATCCTGGGTGTTTTTAGAACAGAAACTCCCGGGGAAAAGAATTTCATTAAACTAAAACTAAAATGACCTCAACTAAATCTTAAACTCTATAATATTATATTTTATATAATACTAATGATAAGTTTTTATTCTTTATTAGGAGTATTTCAAGGCCTCAAATATTTTGGGAGAATCAGTGGTATTTGGAATGACAAATAAACATTTATTGAGTAACAAAAATTGATGATTTATCAAGTATTGATGAATCATGGACCATTTTGACATCATCAATTTTAATCTTTTCACTGAGATTTAAAATATACCTTCTGACCAATAATTTGCACAGCTGATCTTTCCAAGCATCTAAATAAAAAGGGAAAAGGAACTGACTTCTGAAACATAATAAAAATTTATAAGTTTTATAAAAAACTCACTAAAAATTGTGGAATTAGGTAAAAAAATACAAAAAAGGTATAAAATAGTTTATATAAAAACTGATTCTTGATATAAAACTTTTTAAATTTTATGCCATACGTCAAACTGACTTATTTAATTTTACTCACAAATATAAATTAGAGCTCTTATTGAACTTGGACCAAATGTAAACTGTAAGAAACTAAGAACATACAGTGCTGATTATATATAGGTACTTGTTGTTCAAAAAATCTTTTTAGGAGACTGTGTGAGAAAAATATGTAGGTTCTTCAATGTAGAACGAACTTACTATTTATACAATTTGCATCATTAGTCTTTATTTTCTATGTATTCTTAAGGGAGAATTAAAATAGAGCTGTAATTTTTAGTTAACTTTTGCGTTAAGATGTATATGAGCCTACACTAATTGTGGATGTATGGTGCTTTAGCGCATTTGAATTTAATACATGGTATGCCAACCAGGGGACAAACATTAATGAGGCTCAAAGAGCAAAAATACGAATGAACAGACCTTCCCAAACAGAATGTATCAACCGCCCAAAAAATAGTGAGAAAAACACAAATGAACGAAATCACAATCAACCAGGTGGGACAGCGGCGAGCCACTCATCCCATCATGGCAGAAGGGGAAGGGGGTCAGGGGGCTCATCCTTAGGTTCCTCAACTTCCAAAGCGTGGGTCAAGGCAGAGAAAAATGGCGTGGGGTTATCAGCAATATGCGGGAGGAGATCTCAGAGGACCCATTTGCCATAGAAAGTTCTATCATTGTAAATTAAGCCTACATAACTGGACAAGCATTTCTCTGCTTTAATGTGGATGGCAGGAAGTTGTGAAATTGAAGCGGCACTAGTACAGTTAACTTTTTCTTTGGGTTAGGAAGTGTCAACCACTTTCTGAATGGCCTCCACAGCATTGTTATGCAACTGGAGAATGGCTTTTTTTGTTCTTCAGGGTGCAGGCTGGGACAAGAGTGGGAGGGGGAGACCTTCGGCAAGCATTTTTGCTGTGTGGGAAACAGCATGGCGGAGGAACTCTTTTTTGGGTCGTGAAGCAATTGCCACATTGAACTAGTGTTGGGTTCATAACAAAGTTTCATTTGGGTGTGGGGTATAAAAGTGCTGAGGTATTGCAGTGAGGAAATGTGTAGGGAGAAATTCCCACATGTTGACATCAGAGTCTTTGATCACATTACCTGATTTGTCAGTTTTATCCAATGAGGACCATGGGTTTAAATCATACAAGTCCGCGTTTTCCTCAAAAGGGATGGCTGAGGCTGGTGATTGGGTTGGAGCTCAGGCTCAAACTGTTGTCCAAGCCACTACCTGATTGGTGGGAGCATTGGTGGCACTGGACTTAGTATGGGCCTGATTAGCTGCTGCAGACGCAGCAGGCGGTATGGGAGGAGGGGGAGGTAGGATGGCACCCCATTCTCATATGGCTGCAGGGTGTCTGGTGGAAGGTTAGTGATTGGTCAAGCCTGCAGAGGCGGTGGAACCAGTGAGGCAGAGCAACTACACTTTGTGTGATCCAACTTGAAGCATGTTCACATATGGCTTTTCCACCCTCAACTTGGGCCCAGAATGAGTGGTCATGGGCAGAGACTACAAAGGAGTGGGGGATTCTGCTCAGCGACTTTATTGCATTCAGGTCTGGTTGTGGCAAATGCCCAAGTCCCAGTGAGGCGTGTGGCTCCATTAGGGACCATAAAGTGAACTATGGGGTCATTACTGTATACTGCCAATCCTGCCATCAGCTCTTGATGGAGCACCGCAGGGGGGAGGTGAGTGGGTAATCCAGCAAACTGAACCACCATCATGGAGTCAGTGGGGAGATGGGTGCGCGTTGTGGGAATATGGATGCCCTGAAAAACCAGGGGCATAGTTGCTGAAGTGGCAGCATCAGCTTTTCAAGTGAAGCCGAGGTTTGAAGTACCCCTTATAGGGCCTGAAATCTACAAACCCGGTGGGTTGCATCAATGCCTGGGCTATTTTGATGATGGCTTTGTCCACATATGGGAACAATTTCTCATATTTGACCTGAAGGCCAAAACACATGTTAGAGTGAGGAAGTACCCAAGTGCAGTGGGGCACTGCCTGGGAGCATATGAGGTAGATTTCGAGATTCTTGGGCAGAATGAACTGACCCAAGGACTTGGTAGGACTGGAAGAACCTGTCTGAGCGCATTTTCCCACTGGTGCAGAAAACGCTGGGTGAGGTTTCGCCGCTTCCCCACATGAGAGCAGCAGGCGGTGGGGCTGTGGACATTAGTGGGTCAGTGTCACAGCTACTTTGACTAGTTATTCAGTTTTGTTAGATTAAAATTTTCTTAATAGTGGTCTCAAGTAAAAAAAATCTAATATGGTGCTTTGATGCAGTATTGTTTATTACAAATTTTGCAAATTACATTTAATGCTCGCCTCTTATAAGTACTATCTTGTGTAATAAATGTGTGCATATGTGCGTTATTAATATATTAATTGTCTTTCTATCTCTTTCAATGTTGCAGTTTAGACATCATAAAGAGAAGAATTCATTTCAGTGCAGTCTCTTAGTGTACTTGTTGTCATTATCTCTGTTTTGTTTGGTTTTTTTTGTTTCTAGTAATTTGCTTTTAAAGTAGTGTCTTGTATGATTATTCATTCCACAAAATGATCTTATCTCAGGTTGTGCATGTGTGAGTCTTTATGTGGGTGAGTATATAATAGTGTGTGAAGAGAACTGTTTGAACTGGTCTGTGATGTGGTGTATAGTAACAGCCGGCCTGAATGTGTTCCATAGAGCTAATAAGATAGGTGTTAATTAATTATTGACAACCGCCTGCAATTTAGATATAAGGGATTTTTACTGGAGGCCTGTAATAGGCATAATAGAACCATACTAATCATATCAGCAATCTGATTTGATTTAAGCAATCTAATTATTTGTGACCATAACATTGATTGTGTAATAACTTACTTCAATAAATGCACTATATATATTTAATCACTTATGTTATGTACTCAGCACGCCCAAGGATCTTGCTATTCACCTCGCACAATCAGGTGGTGCCCCGTTGCCCTCTCATCCTTCCCCGCATCAAATGTGTTTTGACCTTTGGGTCAAATATGGGAAGTTTTTTCTGTATGCAGACAAACCCATAATTTAGTTAGCACAGGTGGTGATGCAAACCACCGAGTTTATTGATTTCTTCCCCTATAAGGGGTACTTAAAACCACAACTTCACTTGCAAAGCTGATGCTGCCACTGCAGCAACTATGCCCCTAGTTTCCCAAGGCATCCTAATTCCCACAACGCGCACCCGTCTCCCCACTGAATCCACGATGGTGATTCAGTTTTCTGAGTTGTCCACTGACCTTCCCCTGGCAGTGCTCCATCAGGAGCTGATGACAATGCTGGAAGCCTATGGCTCTGACTCCATCCTTCAATTTGTGGTCCCCAATGGAGCCACGCGCCTCACTGGGACTTGGCATTTGTTAAGATCAGCCCAATATTTACAAGTTTTTCAACCAGATTCCCCACGCTCCTTCGTTGCTCTGCCCCTGACCACCCATTCTGGGCATACGTCATGGCGGAAAGACCATCTGTATGTCCTTCTTTGAGTTTGATAACTAAAAATGGAGTTGCCCCTACCTCGCTGCCTCTGCCACCTCTACAGTCTCAGCCACTAGCTCCTTGTCTGCCATCCACCTCGCAGCCCTCTCAGAATGGAGGGCAATCTTACCCCCACCTCTTCCAAAGCCTGCTGCCACTGCTGTTTCTACAGCAGGCAATCACACCCATCCTAAGTATGGAGCCACCAATACTCCCACCAAATTAGGATTTTGCTTTGACAATAATTTGCTCCTGAGCCCCAACCCAACCGCCAACCTCAGCCATCCATATTGAGGAAATCCTGAGCTTTTATGACTTGAACCCATGGCCCTCATTAGTTGAAACTGATGAATCAGTTAATGTTATTGAAGACTCTGAAGTCAATATTAGAGAATTTAACTCTACACAATCCTTCATTGAGATCCCTCGGTGCTTTTATGCCCCACACCCAAATGACACTTTGTTAAGAACCTAAAACCATTTCTCTGAGGCAGCTGCAGCCTAATCTGATAAAATTTTCATCTGTAATACTATATCCCAAAAAGTGATAAAACTGTAAAAGGTCTCCCCCTTACATTCTTGCTCAGACCTGCCCCTAAGACAGAAATACCATTCTCCAGCTGCATAAACATGCTGCAGATGCCATTTTAGAAAGTGGTTGCAGCTTTACAATAAAAAACAAAAATAAACTGAGCTAATACTGCTTTAGTTACCAACTTCCTGCAATCTGCATTCAAGTGGAAAAGTGCTTGTCCAATTACCTGAGCGCCATTTGTGATAATGATAAAACTCTTTAAACAATCAGTCCACTGCAATTTCACCCCCCATATTGCTGATAAACCCACGCCCTTACTCTCTGCCTTGGCCCACGCTTTGTAAGATGTGGGTACAGTGGATGAGCCCCCTAATCCTTCTTCCCCTTCCGCCATGATGGGATAAGCATTTTGCTGCTGTGCCACCTAATTGGTTGTTTTGTGTTTGTGTGTCTCGCTAATCATTTAGGGTGAGTTCAGGTTATTTTAGTCTAATTAGTTTTGATGCTTCCATTTTGGTAGTGTCTGTCCCCTGGTCAGCGTTGTCAGACTTCCTACCGAAATAGCAGGTTCAGATGCGTTAGATGATGGGAATCAATCCCAATCTGACCAAAAAGCCCAAACTTCTGTTGGGGATAATCCCCAATGAAAGTCAATAATTAGCAAAGTTAGATATCAACCCCAAACGACACAGTCAAACCATGCTTCCTTGGAACAGCCCAACCTCAGGGTTTAAACCTGAGCCATGAGATGAGCACAAGCAATTCAACTGAGATAATTGGGCTGCGACTGAATCCACAATTCTTTTATTTTAGATCTAGGCTTGGGCTGCTTAGATTTCACTGAAACACTTCCCCAATTTACCCTTATATAGCTGGTATTAAGCTAATAAGCTTTACGTTTTTTTAGCTTGTTAAGTAAAAAAATTGTATCTACGTGGAATTTGCCTATTCAGACTTGATATCTGGATTAACAAGGCTTCTCTACCAGGAGAAGCAACCAAGATAAGTATCCAACACCCTCAGACTTAAGGTCAACTGGCAAAAAACAATAAAGGATCCATGGTATAAACCGTGATCCTGGCAAAACTGGTGCTCCCTGCCAGGTTGCACCCCAAGTTTGCAGTGAAAATATAAAAAATAAACAACAAAAGCAGATATGAATAATAACGATGCTGTTTCAGAAAACTCCTCATATTGTGAAGCTGCTCATCTCAGTGACTGGGCAATCAACATGAATGTAGGCGATACCTTAACCAACCACAATATTCTCTTTCCACCTTCTATGAAAGTTATTTTCAGCGCTCCATCCGTCGGACAATACATCCTACAACTATCTGACTTCGGTGAAGCTCTCCAGCTCCTATTATCTGGGGCCTTCATCTCCTGGGGCTGAGCCAATAGAAGAAGAGCTCTTTCCATGCCAGTTCATATGATGATCTTAGCTCAAAGTTCTTTGCTTGATAAAGAACAAGTTGGAGCTGGACGTATGGAAAGCTACCTGCATCAATTTATCCATCCCACTTTATACCATTTATTTAAAGTAGTGGGTTTCCATCATCAAGAATTACTCTGCCATTTGCAGCTCATTCAACTCTATCATTCTGCCTCCCAGTATGGCAAAGAAAATTAAACTTCTATTGTGGAAAATTTGCAAACTATTAATGAGATACAAGATGTGCTCACCCGCTTGGATCAAAGAGCCATGGGTTTTGTTCAGATGGAACTCACAACTCATTTTAGTAAAATAGAGGCTGTAATACATAATCAAGTCATAGGTCGTATACATGGAGTACACTCTGAGTTTGATAGCTTTACCACCTCAATTGATGAACGCCTTCAAACCTTGGAGTAAATGATATATGAGTTAAGGGAAGGCCAAAATAGTTTTTATAACTCCAAGTTTCAAGGATGGCCTGGTGAACGTGGCCTCCCAGTTATGATGGACATGAATCTGAGCGAGGACCCCATGGTAGTGATTGGCAGAATGGTGAGAGACCCCCTGGTCATGATGGACAAGATGGAGCATGGGAACTCCTGGGCCCAGAGGTCCTCCAGGACACAGTGGTGACCCTGGAATTCCCGATGAACGCTTACAGGCATTAATCCAACAAAAAAAACCTTGATGTCCAATTAGGACGCGTCACCCAAGAAATCTAACTTACTTGGGATGAAGTTCCCCTATCCCCAAAGTTTCTTTACCTGTTCATCAAGAACTCCTCAGGACCATGGCCATCCTACCTGCTTTAATTCATGGATTGGAGCAAAGAGTGCTCACAACTAAACACATCAACTTTACCTACAAGCCACTAATACTTCTCTTAAAAATAAAATACATCAATTAAACCAATTTAACGCCACAAAATTAGCTCTCAGTGCCACCCACAAACGAGTAGATTTAATAGTTGTCAAACTTAACGATCTGTGGAGGCAATTAGGTGCACTTCAACCTCAAGCGTATTACTGAGATACCGCCTCTTCATTAGGTGAAAACGCTGTCCCATATTAGTTCATGTCATTTGTCCTCCAACCCCCACCCCCAAGTGGTACATATAGACCTTCTTTTTTAGCACTAGGTGGTCCCAAGCAAAAGGGGGATACACTGATCTTTATTTAATCACGCCTGAGCTCCTAAGAGCTTGAGGCGAAGGCAGGGGTAAGTGGAGGTGTCAAGAAAGGGTGTGGGAAAACTTTTTCCGAG
>JAKSZP010013674.1:0-61445 GCA_022478985.1 Massospora cicadina
AACTAGTTGATGGTATAAATCCCCATCATTTTATTGAGGGATTTCAACTGGATATACTACAATTGATTCAGGTTGGACGTTTGAGGTTGGAATAGTGGAGGTAGAGATCCCATCTCTACTCCGCTCCATCTTTTCTCTGGTAGTATTAATCCTGTTGCATGTAGTGAAAATGACAGTTAGAGCAAGTCCGTGCTAGTTGGCCAAGGTGACCACATTCAAAGCAATTCACCCCATAAGAACCTCATTTTTGTTCTCATAAGAGGGGTCAGGTCAATAGCTTAGTGGTTGGTTATTGGCGTAACCAGGGCCAGGTTAATGGGAGGATTGCTATTGCTCAATGTAACTAGGTCCAGGTAAGTAGTTGGACTTCTAACAATTTTTTGTATATGGCCTTGAGCAGAATTCAAACTATTGGGAGTAATTCAGCCAAGGATGAGGAGTGTAATTACATTAAGGCTGGGGGTTGCTAGGCGGAATGTGGGCTGGACGAGAGTATTCCCACAAATAAGAGGGTCCAGCAGTGGCAGGATGTTTCTACTCTATATTTTTTTTTTTAGTACTAGATGGTCCCAACCCAAGGGGGGGGGATTCATCGATGTTCTACTCTATATTAGTGAGAGGGAAGTTAGTGTATATATGGCACAGTAACTGCACAATTTTGAGCAGGGGAACGTAGTCATCCAAAACTGGAGAAATGACATTGTAAATCTCACATTATGGCTTTACCATGAAGGTCATTGCAATGCACATGTTGGCTTCCACTAAATAGCCTGCCCCAATCAGCATGTGAGCTTCTTTCATAAATTGGTCAACAAATTCTGTGAGGGTCTAATTACAGCAGAACCTAATAGTCAAGGACCCACCATTTTGCTGTGACATTTTAGAGGTATCCCTAAACAGTCACATCACAGTATTTTCACTTCTTGGTAGGTAACGGAGCTGCTTGGAAGGTAGAAGGTGACTTGATTAGCACTCCTAACATCAAAGGCAGATATCAACATTTTAGATTTATGCTAATCAAGGCACCTTCTGCTGAAAACTCAAGACGTCTAAAGAAGTCATGAATATTCCCATTGTGATCAAATGGAGGCAGCTACTCAAAATTGACCTCCTCATCCCACTCATAGATGCAACTTTTTGAGGCGTATTGAGGAAAGGGTAAAGACCCATAAGCAGTCTCTTAATGAGGATCTGGTCCAGCGGAGGTCAGGATCTCTGCTGCTTTGTGGATAGCGTGGTCCTCTGCGGTGGGCAGCACTGCCATCACTTGGGGAATTGACTTTCCAATTCTTAACCATATCCAGAGCTGCCTTCCTGGGTGTAGTAACTCCTGCCAGAGTCATATTCCTCGTCATATAGTTCCCCATGAGCAGCTCCCTTACGTTCTTTCTATTCCCAATGAGAGGGCTGGGATGTAACATTCAATTTCTGCTCTGCGCAATGCTGCAATTCTGTAGTTCATCTAAACGATTAGCAAGCTGCTTGTCTTGTTGTCCAAAATTTGCATTTAACTAAACATGCTGTCAAGCTGGTGCATAACAGCGTTCCGCTCTTGAAGAAGTTCAACCAGTTTTTTGAGCACTGCAACTAAAGCGAGTTTGAGTTTCTTGTATTCAGCTGGTATAGTGCTTTGTAATGATTTCTCAGTAAAGCATGCCTGATGAGACTTGGCTGGCGACTGGAGATTTTTATCTTTTAGTGGCTGATCAATGGGCCCCCTGTAGTGAGCACCACTGTTAAATTTTGGGCAATACCATTAGGATACACCATAAGGGTTGCACAGGTTGAACCCACAGAATCACAGATGGATGATGTGAGGATCTTTGGTCCTCTGAACACACTTAAAAATATAAAATAAGGAGCAATTGCTTGACAACACTTTTCTTTATTTAATAATTACAACAGTTTCTCGCTGTTTTTCTCAAGCTAAACTATTAACAACCTTCCCTTCAATCACCCCATCTTGCTTATATATCAGTGACTTCAGATGATACCATTCTATTATCATAAACTATTCTGTTCTACCAATTCTCATTGGTTTTGGGATGATATTTTTAAATTTTCTATTGCCTTAGTTCAAAACAATCTAAATAATATTTGTCAAATGTTGACTTCACCTTATTACCTTTTTTGTAGGCGATCCAATAATAATCTATTATGTCCTAATATCGCCTCATATCATGGAGCTCTAATACTCATATTTGAAATACTAGTCAGCGGAAACTCACCAAGACGCCATAACTCTTCAGGGCTTATTGTCCACTCATATCAGAATCTCAATACCAAGGAAGTGAGGGGTGGCGGGATGGAGGCCAGGGGAGGGTGGAGGTGCTGTTAATGACTTCTGGCATGGATTGCTTCCCTGAAAACCTACTTTATTCTTTCAACAAGGGAAGAAGCAGCCAAGGGGATACTGTGGAGGGTTCCTTTGGGGACAATGTGGTTACCCAAAGTTCATCAACTGCATGTCCCAAGTCCCTTCAGTTAAACCAAGGATTCCACAGGGGCATTAGGTCCCTTCTTCCTATAAGGGACCTTTTCCCAGTCCAAGTCAAGAGTTTTAACCTCCATACTTACAAAACCAACCATTTTGATTACATGCATCTGAATTCTCCACATAGGGCTCTCACTGAGTATCAACTGGGTGCCCTGGCCATTTTTCATGGTCATTATGTGATTACCATAGTTTTTCATTTTATTTACTGTTGGTTTGGCTCATTGTTATTCTTGTCATGACTGACTGGGACGCCCCTACCCATCCTGCTTGTACACAGTGGTTTAGGACCATTTGGGATCCTGCTGGCGTTCTGAGACCTACCTCAGAAGTATATTCTAAAATTCAGCAGGATCTTGCTTCCATGGCTTAAAAGCTTTTGTATTAACAGCTTTGAATAGCTCTCATCTGACCTCTCATAGAATAAATTTGCTGATTACTTGTCACCAGGTGTGGCGGACTAGGTATCTACTGTTTTTAAACACATACACATTTATGGAAATCTATGGAGGGTTTGGAACGTTTTCTAGAGGCACGCCATCCTGAAGTTCCATCCTTATAAACCTTCTACAAGTTCTTTACTCTTTACCAAGTGGGGAGTCACTTGGCGCAATTTTAAATGATTTTTTGCATTCAGGCCCAGCCTTTGCCCTTTTCTCATGTAGTTAAAACATCATTTATTCGTTACACTTTAGATTCCCCAAAAGAAACAATTTGATATGGCGGGCTCACCCTGCCAACTTTGACCTTCTTGTTGAAGCTCTTTGGGGTGAATTTTCTACCCCAACTGGAAAGGTGACAGGCAATTTGGCCATCATTGTTCTATTCAATCCAATCCCTATAGATACTGGCCAGAAAAACTTGAGCACTTTCTTGGAAGTGGAGGCTTCTTTTACTTTCACAAATTTGCATTTGTGGGGTCTCAAAGGTCAGCCAGGGTCTAGCCCACAAGGTTTTAATGAATGTGGGAATTCTAACCAGATTGATTCCTTTAACGATTAATTAATATTTGTGATGTAATAGGGCAATCCCAGCGGAATGGCTTATTATCTAGATTTTGTGGTTATGGGTATAATTACTAGGTAGTTGCTCCTCAAATTGGGTCGAGCTGAATCCAAGTATTCCACCAAGATTGGAATTTAGGATCAAGTGGGGAAATTAATGACCCCAAATTAGTATATAGATCACTGGCGACTAATAGCTGAGGATGATACATTTAGTTTATTTATTGCGTGTTAGTGAAAGCCAATAATCCCAAATTTGAGGCAGCTGAGGTCATTTCTGCTGCCTCATATGTATTAAACCAACTATCGCCTAAGAAAGGCAATTCCTGAATAATTGACAAGGGGTTAAAACGCGTCATCAGCGAGAAGTCTAGGTATTTTGAGTACCCAAGCAACCAAAGCTGTTTCCAGCATATTATCACTAAGTCAAATCCCAGTTTGATTTTAATTTTTATAAGCAATTTATATGGCTCACCGGTGAATCAATGCCAAGGATGAGCCAAAACTAATTTGGACATTGGGAAGGATGGGGTGAGAGGGTCTGTTTCAAGGTAGAGAGAAGTGAAGAAAGAGCAAGAGAGTGGTTGGCTTGAAGAACCAGCAATGAGCCAATAGGTTGGCGATGGGTTTAGTAGCCCTATTGTATATATAAATACCTGACGCTTCCCATTAAATAAATATCTCACTTTGCCTAATCTACCTTTTTATTTATGTTTATTTTTATACTTGTTGGTTGGGGGTTAGGCTGGGGGATTTCTAAATGGCGCAGGTGACACGCCAAGGATTCAGCTGGCGCTGCCTACCCTGTCGCCTAAGTCAAAATGGCATAGGTTGACTAGTCTTCATACTGGTTGGCCTGCCAACCAGCAGAGCCCACTGTTCCCAGAAAAGCGATTTTCTGAAAGTGGTGCTCATTATGGGTTGTTCTGCTAGATCGTGCTAAAGTAGCTTATGGGTTGGTGAGGAGGTAATAGGGGTGTACCACCAGTTTGGACAGAAAGGGGAAGAGCACGTTGATGTGTGACCACAACCTGGTTGTTAGGTTCCAGCAATTGTTGTTAATGGGGAGGGGCAAGCCCTGGACACCTGCCCCACACTCCAAGTCTGGAAAGTAAAAGAAATACCATCAGGGTAAGTGGGGGAATGTCGGAATTTTAACCATATGGATTCCTCCAATGATTGATTAATATTTGGGATGAAATAGGTTAATACCAGCAAATGTCTCATTGACTGAATTTCATGGTTATTGGTATGATTGCTAGGTAGTTGCTCCCCAAATTGGGTCAAGATGAATCCAAGCATTCCGCTGAGATTGGAAGTTGGGATCAAGTGGGGCAATTGATGACCCTGAATTAGTATACAGATCACCAGTGTCTAATAGCTGAGGATGATCAAATTGTTTATTTATGATGTGCCAGCGGAGCCTGAAAATCCCAAGCTTGAGACAGCCAAGGTTGTTTTGGCACCTCATATATATTGAATCAACTATCGCCTAAAACAATTCCCTAAATAATCAACATGGACAGTCAAAAAGTAACATTGGAGAGAAACCAATTTATTAAAAGTATCCAAGCAACCAAAGCTGTTTCCAGAACATTATCACTAAGTCAAATCTAATTTAATATTAATTTGTATAAGCATATATACAGCTCACCAGCGACTCAATGCTGGGGATTAGCTGAAACTAATTTGGACATTGGGAAGTATGGGGTGAGAGGGTCAATGATAGGGAAGAGAGAAGCGCAGTAAGAGAGAGTGAGAGAGTGGTTGGTTGGAAGAACCAGCAATGAGCCAATAGGTTGGCGATGTGAGCATTAGCCATTTTGTACATATAAATACCCGGCGTTTCCATTTAACAAATATCTCCCTTTGCCTAGTATCCTCATTTATTTAAGTTTAAGTTTATACTTGTTAGTTGGGGGTTAGGCTGGGGGATCCCTGAATGGCGCAGGTGACAAGCCAAGGGGTCAGCTGATGCTGCTGGCACCGTCACCTAAGGCAAAATGGCAAGGGTTGACCAGCTTCATATTGGTTGTCCTGCAGACCAGCAGATCCCACTGTCACCAGAAACGCGATTTTCCAACAATGAAAATCCCAGTTAATTTACTGCGTTGGTTTCATCTGCTGAAACTTCCATAAGTACTGGCCCTGAGCCCTCAAGCACTCCTTTGGAAATGAAAGTTTCATTTCCTCTGAATCCCCTGTCTTAGTCAGATGTGAGGGTTAACGGGGGTCTAGCCCTGATTTTTGTTAGATGACTCAATTAATTCTGCCAAGCAATTTTTAGTTAAGGAGACCCAAATAAATACAGCCTCTGATAACTTGTATTTTGCCTGGAATGAGGCAGCAACTTCCATTTATACTCCCTTAAGTTTGGCAGACCTTGAGAACTTGCATTAGTTGAACCAAATTGAATTTAATTAAAAAATATGTTATCACTCTTGGATCTTCCTTACATGGAGCTTGGCAAACCTTCATTGGAAGGGGGCATCATCATGTTAATAATAGATAGAAGTCCAAGCTGCTATTAGATTTGGTATTTTTTGTAAGGAGAGTGTTAGGCAAACAGCAAGTTAGAATTAGACCAGCTCGCCAGTCTAGGTGCTGGAGCACCCAAATGGAAAACCAGAATGCCACAGACACTGCTGCTGGTATGACGGATATAAAACTAGAGAGGATTTCTGCCAACAACTGCCAATAAGCCAGAATCTTGTACAGGCACATAATGAAATACCGGATGAATACAGTTGTTAACTCTGAGGGGTTTTGAGTGCCATTGGAAAGGGCGGTTTACTTTCCAAAGTATAATAAGAAAACTAAATTTGGGGAGAGGATTTTTTAATGGAAGAAAAATGAAGAAAATTGACCAACAATTCTCTCAGTACGATGCAACTGATTATATAGTGGTCAATTGATGCAGGAACAAGCAGGGATTGGGTCCCTCAAATTCGACCTAACTGGCAAATTATTCAGGGATGGGGTCAGATAAGCTCAATAGGAACTGACATCAAAGGATTTAGCGGCAGGCTGAGTCACTGTCATTTCGACCTCAAATGCCTTAATTGAGGTTCAACTGAATTTCTGATGGTTAGCGTGATGGCATTTGGCCCAATAAGCAACGGGAATCCCCCATTGCCACCCTATGTAGGGGCGGTCCCAATTGGTTGAGAACAGGTTTGGGATGCCTAACCCGCCCATTCTTGGTCGCTGGGCCATTTGTTTGGCCAAAAGCGTTGCACCAGCCGCAACTCCCAATTTAATGAAGGAGCTTCAAACTATCATCAATGGTATCCAATGCTACTACCTGCACGTTGGGTATCATCCCCAATGATTTTGAAAGGGGTTAATTTTGATGATTAGACTGTTGGCTGAATCAAAACCGTTGGCAATTCAGGCCAATGACTTGATCTTCATCCCTTTATGACTAAGTGAATTTCAATCATCAGGCTTGTTTTCAATCATTTTTGGACCAATCGATTTCAGTTTGGCAATCTTGGTGCAGATTTCCCTGATTTGGTGGATAAGTTCAGCTGAGGTGAGCAAGGGTATCAGGGGAGGGATCCAAAGAGGGATAGCTGTTACCCAACGCTCGTCAACCATGTGGGCAAGGTCACCCTGGGTAACAAGGGGGTACAGCCACCCTTTTTGGAACCTTATTACTTAGAAATGGGAAGAGAGACCAATCAACACATTGGGGACGTTCCCTGGGACTTAAATTACCATTTCCTTTTTCCAAAGGAAGGGCACCACCACTGGGAAACTGCATGAGGGCAACATTTTTGTGCGCCTTGGGTAACTTGATCGCCATTACAGTCACAACTTTTTTGGGGGGGGCAGGGAGCATCGGGGTGTATTCATGAAACGCCTTGACCAGTTCCATGCAGTTAGTGCAATCACGGGCTTTAACCCAACTGTTTTTGTAGGCTGGATAACCTTTCCATGCCACGAGATACTGATTGGACTGACAGGATTTGCGGGATGCTAGGATATTTTCCACTTTAGCCTCCCTAACATTTTCAATTACTATCAGTTCAGGATCCACGGGAACAGTACCCTTAAAATGTGACAACTGGGAAACGTGGAAGATGGGGTGCTTTTTCCAATGGGCTGGTAGTTTTAACTGGAACGCACCATTGCCCAAGTCTTCCTCCACCAAATGGGGGACTGAGTGCTTACTTGCAAACTTGCGGGAGGGCACTTGAATTCTCAAATGGAACGTATCAAGCATAACATAAGAGCCCACTGTTATGTCATAACCTGGGAGTCACTTACAATCCACAAACAATTTGTAGTCTTCAATAGCTTTGGTGCTGTGTTCCTGCACTAAGGATTGAGTAGACCTGATATGTTCAGAATGATCTTCGGTGGCTTGGACCTCAGAGCACAAGCAGGGTCTGACTGAAAAGGAAGGATTATACTCTAACGTCGCTTTTTTAAGGAAAAAACCCCATGGAAGCGTGAGTCCCATTATTTTAGGCGAATTGAGAGAGGGGAAGGTCATTAGCCCAGGTGTCCTGTGTGGCTGCAGCATAGCAACGAAGGTACTTTTTGAGGACTTGGTTAACTCGCTTTGTCTGCCCATTGGACTTGGGATGATACGCCATGGAGCAACAGGGGAAGATTTTTAAAATGTATAAGAGTTCACACCAGAACTGCACTGTGAACTGTAGACCATGGTCACTGATGATCTCCTGTGGGAGACCAAACATTGAAAACATGGCGCACAAAGAGACGGGCGGTTTCCTCTGATGTAATCGTGGAAGCTCAGGGAATAAAAAAAGAAAACTTAGTGAAACAATCCACCACCACCATCACCACCATAAACCTGTTATAGCAGGGGAGTTTGAAATAAAATCCATGGACACTGATGTCCATGGACCCTCCGCCTGTTGTATTTTAGGTGCAGAAGCCTGTATCTACCAGAGCAATCCAACTTAGCCTGAGCACAATTAATGCAATTGGTGATACAGGCCAGAACATCCTTAGTTAAACCTGCCCAATTGTAGGTCCAATTGATCAAGTCAATGCATTTCTTATTGACCGGATGGCCAATCATGGGGGTTGTAATGCGCGCGAAATACCCCAGCTCTAAAGAGAGGGAACCCAAATTCACATCCAAAAAATAAATGAGACCCTCCACCAAAGAGTACAGAGAGTGTTTATGATTTTATAGGGACAGTTGCTTGAATAACTACACCTTTTTGGGGCAGATCATCTGACTGGCTAAGACCTGAGCAATGAGCGGGGTGTCAGGAGCAAGTAGGTGGAAGAGACAATGGGGGAACAATCGACAATATTTTAGCAGCAGGAATCACAGTAATAAGATCCACTTCCTCCAAATCTGGGGACAGTGGGCGGAGTTGCAGCTGAGAAAATTGAAAATTACGTTAAGTGCACCTTTTACAAAATCATATTTGAAATTAAAACTGCACAAGTCCCAATAGGTACAAGCTTGCTGATGCACCAACTTTTTGGGGTTTATGGAAATACAAGAGACCTTGGTGATACAGGAAAACAGTTAACTCATGCTGGGCACCCTGCAACAGGTACCACCAATGAGTCAATTCCCATGACACAGCTGCCAACTCCTTATCATAGATGGCCCAGGATTGCTCCATAGAAGTAAATTTTTGGGAAAAGTAGGTGACCGGATGTTCCAAGCCCTTGTGCTCTTGGAGCAGCACTGCCCTCACTACCACTGAGGAGGCATCACACGCAACAATATATGGCTTGGCAGGATCCACATGTTTCAGGACAGGAGGGAATAAGAACACTTCTTTGATCAATTCAAACTCCTGCTGGCAATTGGGCGTCCATTGAAACAGTACATTCTTGCTGGTGAGGGGTGAGCGGGGCATCCAACTGGGAAAGAGCCGAGGAAAATCTTTTTAAAAAATAATTGTTTCCAAGAAACTCCATAATTTGTTTCTGGGTTGTCAGAGTAGGCCATTCACGGATAGCGTCCAGCCTATTGGGAGGAATCGCGTAGCCATCCTTAAGGATGAGGTTCCTGAGAAAGGTAACTTCTTCTTTATAGATCTCACACATGGAAGGCTTGACAAATATGCCCACCTTGTGCAAAGCGGTCACAACCACTTCCAAGTTAATAGTATGTTGTTTGGGAATCAGGGAGTGAACCATAATGTCATTGATATATGCAACTGTGCAAGTAAACTGAAGATTTCCCAGTACACAGTCAATCATTTGTTGAAACATAGCGGGTGCATTCTTTAGCCCAAAGGGCAATACACGGAAGTGGAAAATGCTTCACTTCATCCAGATCGTTGTTAGCCATTCTTGCCCTTCCATTACCTGAATATGATTGGAGGCATTGATGAGATCCAATTTAAAGAACACACGAGATTTCGGTTATTGCTTGGCTGATTGTCTGCTCCAGGTGCAGGGGGTAGGGATTGTGAACCGTAACTTTGTTTGAATGTTTGTAATCCACACAGGGATGGAGAGAACCATCAGCTTTCTTGGTGAAGACGATGGGAGATGCAACTGGCGATGTCTCCTTAAATAACCACCCTTTTTTAAGCATATCATATAACTAAGTGTTAAGCGCAACCTCCTCCTCCGCAGTGAGGGGATACAACAGGCAGTTAATATTCACCAACTGTACCGCCCTACAGAATTACAAGTCAAATTAGGTGTGAGGGGAAAGATGGTCTGCCTTCTCAGAATCAAAAATACTGCGATAGTGCATCAATTCTATGGGAAAATGGATGGAAGGCCCAAAGGGGAAATGAGGGAAATAATGGAGCTATGATGGGTTTTATTGATAGTATTAACAAAAAGAAATTCTCCCTCCATTTGATCATTGGCAAATGACAACATATTTGACTCTAGATGAATCTTAACATTTTGCCAATGCCACCATCCAACTCCTAAAATAACTAGGAGCATGTTGCTGGTCTTTCTGCTTGGCAACATTTCTGAGCAAAATTACATAATTTTATTAAGGCAAATCCTAATCGCCCATTGTAGTTTTGCTCTGATGTCATTGGATTCTCCGCTGGCTGCTCCAGTATGGGGAAGCAGCAAAACTACCCCTGCCATTTTCTGTCTGACAGGAAAACGCGCTCAGACTGGTTCACCCAGTCATTCCAAACCCATGGGACGATTTGTTCCTCCCAAGGATCTCGATGCCCACCTTTCTCATACAATTAGTACCTCGCTGCCCCCTGGTGCTCCCCCAGAGCAACATGAGCTATGGCCTAAGGGTCAAATATGGGAAATTATTCCCATACCATGACTAAGACATTATCTAAATGGCACAGTCAATGATGACACCCGCTGGATTCATAGATTTCTGCCCCTATAAGGGGTATTTTGACCCCCAGTTTCACCTGTAAAGTTGATGCTTCCACTGCAGCAACTGTGCCCCTGGTATCCCAGGGCACCCCTCTTCCCACAACTCAGACCCAGCTCATGGTGGACACCACTTTAGTGATCCAGTTTGCTGGCTTGCCACTCACCTCCCCCTGAAGTGCTCCACCAGGAGCTGACAGACGGTTTGGCAGCCTATGGCTCCAACCCCATCTTACAATTTATGGTCTCAAATAGGGCCACACGACTCGCTGGGCCTCAGGCATATGCCACAATCAGCCCTGAATTTAGTAAAATCACCGTGTCAATGCCCCCTCATACCATTATTCCTTCAGCACCCAACCATCTATTTTGGGCCCACGTTGAGGGCGGGCGGATGATCTGTCCATCATGTTTTGAGTTGGACTACTTGAAACACGAGTGCCCCTCATTAGCCACTTCTGACAGATTGGATAAATTGTCCGCTGACCTCCAATCCGCCGTCCACCCCATAAAGGTTCTGGTATGGTGCACAATTCTACCTCCCCCCTCCCCCAAAACTGGAAGCTGCAGCTGCACCTTGCATCCACCAATCAGCCTCCTCCTCACTCCAATGCCACAAACGATTCCTCCAATCAAGCATTGGATTGGATCCCAGTTTGATTCCATGCTTCCTCAAATGAATCAACCAAACCTCAACCATATGCCGATTCCCCAATTCAATTGAACCAAAACCCATGGGAGTTATTGGATGAAATTGATGAATCAGGTAAGCTCCTTGAAGAACCATCTCTGCAAATTGAGCGGTTTGTTAATGCATAATGGGATGCCAAATACCCCCACTCAACTATATACCCCACAGCCAAATGCCAAATCATTTTGCAGTGATCACCAGCTTGCAGTTGAAGCAGCTGAAACACTATATTGTCGCCCCCCCTTTCTAAAGCTGTCACCAAATCAGTGGCGATGCTCACAGGAGGAATTCCATCTCCTGTTATCCCTGAAACTCTCTACAAAAAAGAGTAAAATCACAGTTAAACAGCTATACAAAAACGCTAACAATGCTATTCAGAACGTGGCAACTATAGCACAGAACCCAAAAGCTAAAATTACCCAAACCAACATTTACCATGTTTGTTAAACTCCCAGATGCCTGCATTAAAGCTGAAAAAGCTTTAACTGAATATATCAGTGCCATTTACCTAGCTGTCAATTTCCATGAAATTCCGATTATTAGAGATATTGAACCACATGCCGCCAATGCCCCAACGCCCTTGCTATACACCTTGACACGCACTCTGCTATGGGAGGAAGAAGCTGATGCCAAAGATGAGCCCCCAACCCCCTCCCCTTCCGCCATAAAGGAATAAGAAGTTTCCGCTGCCCACCTGGTTGGTTGTTTTTTTGAAGTGTTTAACTCAACAACTTATTTTGCGTTTTGTTTGAATTAATTAGTTACGTTAGTTTTTAGTTTAGTTTTAGTTTTGGTAATGTCCGTCCCCTGGTTGGCTTACCTCAAATAAATAAAATAACCAGGAGCACCAAGTTCAGCATTGCTGAGAACCAATCGCAGAAGCTGAACTGGTGTACTGAGAATGAAACTGGCTGGAGAACTAGGTATGAGGTTTGGGAGGCTGAAGAAGCAACCATCACCAAAGGACCTACATCCAGGTCAAGTTCCAATTGTTGGGCTAGCTCAAAAATCATAAATTTTCCCGTGTCTCCAGTATCCACCAAAGCCTCAAAGGAGGCGTGGTGGGGCCCAACACTAATTTTCTTGGGTAGTAAGAAGTAAGCAAAGTTATCATTATTGGTAGTTGTGGTTGAATCCAGTGATACCAAAGAGATGGTAGTGGAGTCAGGGGAAACCGCTAGGCTCATAGGGGGAGTAAGATCATCGCAAGTTGGATTGTTAGAACCTACTGACATGGGCACAATATCTGCAGCAACTATGGGGTGTGGAATGGACATTTTAAGTGGAACTAGGCTATTATGGATAAGGAAAATTTTCTTCACAACCTGGTTCAGCTGAAAAGAAGGCCATTGCTACGCCAATATCTATGAGAAAGGCAGAAATGGTTAGGAATAATGTTTGGTTGATTATGTCAGGCAAACAGCAAGTTAAAATTAGACCAGCTTGCCAGCCTAGGTGCTGGAGCACCCAAACGGAAAACCAGAATGCCACAGGCACTGCTGCTGATATGACGGATATGAAACTAGAGAGGATTTCTGCCAATAACTGCTGATGAGCCAGAATCTTGTACAGGCACATAATGAAATACCAGAAAAATACGCTCATTAACCCTGAGGGGTGTGTGATTGCCAGCGGAAAGGGCGGTTTACTTTCCAAAATTTAACAAAAAACTAAATTTGAGGAGAGGATTTTTCAATGGAAGAAAAGGAAGAAATTTGCCCAACAATTTTCTCAGTGCAATGAAATTGATTAAATAATGGTTGATTAATGTGGGAACAAGCAGGGATTGTGTCTTTCAAGTTTGACCTAACCAGCGAATTATTCAGGGATGGGGGCAGATAAACTCAATAAGAACTGACATTGAAGGATTTGGTGGTAGGCTGAGTCGCTTTCAGCTTGACCTCAAACACCCAAATGAGGCTCAACTGCATTTCCAATGATTAGCATGACAGCGTCTGGCCCAACGAGCAACAGGAATCCCCCAAGGCCACCCCACGTAGGGGTGGTCCCAATTGTTTGGGAACGGGTTTGGGATGCCCAACCTGACCGTGCACAGTCACTGGGCCATTTGTTTGGTCAAAAGCATTGCATCAGCTGCAACTCCCAATTTGCCAGAAGGGAGCTTCAAACTATCGTCAATGGTGTCTGATGCTATTACCTGCACATTGGGGATCATCCCCAACAATTTTGAAAGAGGGTTAATTTTGACAATTGCACTGTTGGCCAAATAAAAACCATTGGCAATTCTGGCTGATGACTCAATCTTCATCCCTTTATGACTATGTGGATTCTGATCATTGGGCTTTTTTCCAATCATTTTCAGACCAATCGACTTCAGTTCAGTGATCCTGGTGCAGATTTCCCTGATTTGGCGGAAAAGTTAAGAAGAGGTGAGTGAAGGCACCGGGCGAGGGATCCAAAGAGGGATAGCTGTTACCCAGCGCTCATCTACCATGTGGGTGAGGTCACCCTGGGTAACGAGGGGTACAGCCACCCTTTTTGGAACCTTTTTACTTGGAAATAGGAAGAGAGCCTAATTGACACACATGGGACGTTCCCCAGGACTTACAGAGAGTATCTATAACTCTCCTGTTTCCAACGTGGTGGTGCACGGTGCACAGATCCAACGCAAGGAAACTAGCCATTAGTACCAAAGCTTCTAGAGCCCAGAAGAGGGTGCTGTAGCTATAATAGCTAAATCAAAGAAGTGCAAGAAGTGACCAACCATAAAGCAATGCGGTGCACAAGGAGAGAAGTAGTAAACGGACCAGGTTGGAGGATACCAGGGCAAACCAACGGTGCACTAGGGGATAATCTAATCATATATAAAATGGAATGGTTAATGTACCATGAGACCTCCCTTGAAGAAGACTACACACCGGATCATTCAAAATAACTTTTAATAAAATGGTAAAACGGGGAAAGTTTATTGAGAAAAGTCAACAAACAAGAAGTGTTTGTCACAAAAAACATATTTAAACTAAGTCAAGGAAATTATGGGTCTGCAGAAGTGGGCCCAAGCCTTGATACTCTAATAGGAAAATGCTCCCATTTAATTTGTTAGAATACACCAAAACTGCCTTCACTTGAGTGATCGATTGCAGCTGTATTCTACCTGAACTCATAATTTTGTAACTCAAATGGGTTTCAAAACCCCATTTGCCAATTAACCAAGTCAAACTGTCTTCATTTGTTATGTAGATCGTCCGTTTTGACACCTGGGCTGACACAAGGGGCTGGGCGTGCTGCACTTCACTAATACCAACCTGGGTATATCTAGCTTGTACCCAGTGTTAGTCTAATGTGTTCCTGAGGTCAGGGAGGGCTTGAAGCTTTACTTTCTGAGCCTCCTGTCGCCCAGCCTTATCCTTGGGGTTGGTTTCCACCATCAAGTTGGTCAACTATGACAATTTTCCTTTGTCATCTGAAAACGCCATTTTTAACGGAAATTATACTTATAAAAATTTTTAAATGGCTGTGCACATGGGTCTCCTATTACAATGATTCCTGTGCACCACATCGCACCTAAAAAATCGCGCTTTCCCCAAAGATGATTGAGAAAACTGAAGAAATTTAACAAGAGGTATTGTTCTAAAACGTTGGCAAGATGCTGCTGCTGAGGACACTGTGGGATATATGTCCTCAGTGGTAAGGGTTGCAAATTACCCTTCACCCTTCTTTTATGGAAAACTCATCCTGTGGTGTGATTAAGTCTAAGGAGGAACACTCTAGTGAGTTTTTGGCGTTATCTGTTATCAATAAAGATTTTTATGGTTACTTTCTTTTCTTTTTGCTACCCTTTCCTCCACTTTAGGGAAAATCAACACCACTTTATTTGTGGATACTGGTGCCTCTGAGAATTTTAACTAACTGGACCTGGATGACTACCTTGAATTAAGCTATTACCATATGGTATGGTTAGGGCTGGTGCCTTCCAGGGTATTCCAACGCTGAATATTCAGGGTTAGTTGACTTACAATTTGGCAACTACAATTTGGCGTATAGCTTTTCTTTTTGGCACCATGTGATTCCAACTGGCGGACAACTTTTCAGCGAGCAAGAATTTAAAGTACCCAATTATCCTGGGAGTTAAGTAGTGGCGAAAGTTTAACATCAGATCCAATTATAAAGCTAACACCTTGACGTTATCTCTAAAAGGCAGGACAGGAGTTAGTAATCCCTATGTCAGAAGTAGACACTCAAAGCAATCTTCGATGGCCAAATGTACACAAACGCACCCTTGAACCTCTGCTGAAGCCCACTTCATAAGTGCTCTTACCTTCTTTCTTGGAAGGATTGACGTCTTCCTTTGATTTGGCTTCTGAAAATGTCCTACCAGACCATTCTGAATTTGATTGTGAACTTAAGCTCACAATGGAAATGGTGCGCATTTCCTCCCCAATCTACCCTTTTACTCTTTGGGAAGAAGCAGTATTAGATGTTTGTGTCACAGAGCAACTTGTAAAAGGAGCCATTTTCAGCTTTCACTCTAGTGTGCTCCCCACTTATCTTTTTGGAAAAACGGATGGTACTCTACGCCCTTGCGTAAATTATGGTAACTTGACTATTATCACAATACCTATTCTTAATATTTATCTATGGAGGCTCAAGTTGCCTGCTAAATGAAGGATTTTAAAGCCTACTTTAAACTGGATTGCTTGAATGCCTTTAGCCAGATATGCATTAAAAAGGGAAGAAATGGCTCACTGCATCACGTACCTGGAAGGGGTTTTAATTCTGACTCATGCCTTTGGGTTTAAGAATGCGCCTACAAATTTTAGATTATAATGATGAGGCGTTAGGAGTTTTTGGGTGCATGAGCTGTAGCATATATGAATAACATCCTGGGTTTTCTCTTGATCAAGCATCCCATGAGATTCACCTGCAGCAATTGGTTGAGCGTTTGAGAACAGAAACTTAACGCAAAAGATCAATGAGTGTTATTTTATTAAATTCCAAGTCACCTTATTAGGAAACATCATTTTTGACAAAGGTTATATGATCACTCTGGACAAGGAGAAGGCAATTTGTGATTGGCCCAGGCCAACCTCCTTTAAAGCATTTAATAGCTTTTTAAGAACATGCACTATCCTTAAGATGTTCACGCCAAATTTTTCAGTGCTTTCAGCATCTTTTTATAAGGCCAGTGGTGCTAAAACTCTTCAGTGGTCATCTTCCCTGGAGGACGCCTTTCAGACTGTGAAATGCACCTTGTTTTCCACAACAGTACTTCAGCACTTGGACCCAGCTAAGGAGTTTGTAGTGGCCAGCGATGCTTCAAACTCTTCTATTGCTGCTGCTCTGTTACAAGTGGCAAAGACAGAGTTGAGCATCCTGTAGGATATATTTTTCCAAAAAAATGTCTTACCTGAGTTAAATTATGCTGTTTATGACAAGGAACTGGTAGCAAAAGTGGAAGCATTAACTTAATAGTGCCATCCTCTATATGATTATTCCCTGCCATTCTAAGTTCAAACTGATCATCTAGCGCTATTGTACTAACACATCCCTCATATCTTAGTTCCACAACAAACTCTTTGGCATGGGACCCTTGCATAATTTGTGTTCTCATATGAGCTCACAAAGGCAAGGAGAATGGTCTATCTGATGCCTTAAGTCGCAATCTGGCAAAAGCTTCTGATTATGAGGAGGTGGAGCTCCATAACACTTAATTGATGATTCCTTCAAGAAAAATTTGTCCTAAAAGCCATCTACAGTCATTGGTGCTTCAGGTCTTGCTTCCTCAGAGAACCTAGATGAGTATCATGTGTTCAGATTGGTTTTGTCACAATTAGTGTCCACATATTACAACATAAGTCTTTTCAAATGATTTTTGAACCAGGAAGACTTAATGAAGGGGTGCATGTAAAAGTAAATATGTTATGGTTTCAGGGAAGCTTATGGGTTCCCAAAGGACCTCTTCGTCAGGATATAATCAATAAGCAACATGATGAGAAAACTTGAGGCATATTGGAAATGAGAAAACCCTGAGCTTATCTGCCACATGTATTATGGGAAAGGGAAATTTAGCACAAGTTGCACAGTATACCAAAAAGTGCCTTTTTTACAACAGGATGAAACTAATTATTAAACCCCTTGATGTCTTGTTGTTACTAGACCTGAAAGCAAAAGGGCCTTGAACTTCCCTCTCAACAAATTTAATCAAGTTTTTACCCTTGTCTGAGGTGTACAATGCCAACATGGTGCTGGTGGACTAGTTTACCATGGTCGCCCACTTTATACCATGCCACTTCACAGTGACGGCAGCCCAAATGACTAAGCTGTTAGTCTACCACGTTTTTTCCACCCATGGAGTAACTAAAGAGATCATTAATGATCGTGGGACCCAATTACATTTGTGTTCTAGTAATAATTTTGCAAGATGTTTCTGATATGCCTGTGCCATTTTACTGCCTTAATCCTCAATCAGATGGCAGAAATAACGAGTGAACTAATGCCTGGAACGATCATTGCGGTGTTATATGGCAACTTATTATTCAGACTGGTCCTCACACCTTCCTTTAGCTTAATTCAGTTAAAATAGTGCCCAACATGCTTCCAATGAAAATCTCTCTTATTTGCCAACTATGGTTAAAATCATTCTTTTGACATAAACACACTCATGGATCCAAGATGGAAAGTGTGGTGGAATTTACCAATCTCATAAAGAAAGTACATTAGGATCTTATACCAATTTAAACGAAGCAATGAAGAACTACTATTAGAACTCAGATGGGAAGAGAGGGGTAGTGCTGGAGTATAAGGAATAGAATTGTATGATTTTAAAGCTAGTTATATCACCATAAAGCAAGCTTTAAAGGAACCTGAGATTAAAGAGAATATGATACTAAGGATTGTTAGAAAGGTGGGACATTCCTCTTAACAATTAGATCATCTAGAGAAACTCAGTCTTTTCTAAAAATTATGAGAGCAAGTTCACTCAGTCCGAGGTTTCACCTCCTGAGACACCAGGGTCATACCTTGTGGTTGGGGCACCATAGTGGGTGACAGGGAGATTGTGGACCCATATCAGATGGAAAGAAAGTTGGAAAAAATTGGTAGCTTAGGTTTTAGTGCTGCAGAAAATATCTGGGTCCCAGCTTGTGATTGCTCTCATGCTCAGAACTTGATTGCCTTTATCCATAAGTGCTTTCCTGATGCCTCTGATCAGAAGGCCACCTTTATAAATGTAGCCATGAAGTACCCCCTATCATAAGAATTTATCACTTGCAAACGCTCCTGGAAAGGCGTGGTGCCGCAGAGACTGGAGGGTTATGTCATGTCTCATGACATTTTTATGGTGTTAATTGTGGAGATAAGGAGGAGATAAAGAAGGCAAAGAGGTCAAGTTGGCCACTCTTCCTGATCTCAAGTATACCGATGATTAACGCTGAGTCAAAGCTAAGAAGGCTCAAGTTAATCCCCAAATAATTGCGCGATGAGGTTCATGGTTTTACACCAATGGCATAGAAGATCATTTGTTATACTTTAAATGATGATGGTTCATTACGTTTGTTTTCAAACTGAGGATCTAATCCATTTTTAAATCCTAATATTACTGTAAATGGGTTTCATTCAGCTTATATCAAAGTCTTAAGTTCACATGCATTCAAGTTATCAGATTAACAATGATGGTAGGCTCAGATTATAGACTAAAGTTAATTATAAGCACCAGCAAATGAATCAAATCATATCTTCCTTATTTTATTTGGAGTAGTGTTTTTCCAACTAACCTCTCTTTTGGTCATCTCTCTTAATTACAAAAAAGAACAATCTTATATTTATTATTTAACCGAGGCAAGCTGACCAAGGGACAGGCATTACCAAAAGAAAGAAATGACATGAAACCTGAACAGGGTCAACTCCATCAAAGAAAGTTTTTCCACCTCTGGATTGGGACTCAAATTTTTCTGGTTACGTCATGGGTAAGGTTTTCATGTTATTAGACCTACTAACCGCCAATAGCTTCCTTTGGCTGGCACCCCAATCGATGTGCAAAGGGCGGGAATTGAACCTGCAACCTTCAGGTTGGTAGCTGTACGCCCTACTGACTTGCATTCCACCCCCTAACAATATTATATTTATTTATACAATATTACCATTTGATATACTTTCAGTATACCTTCTTGTCATGAATCTAAATGACTGGATGACAAGCTACGATTACAATAAACGAATTTTTGGAGGAATTCTGCTGAAGATTCAATGGACAGAATCCCACAAGGATGTTTCAGAGCAATAAGTTTTAATCGCCTTATATGAGGCGATAATGGGTTATAATGGTTATATCAGATTGCCTTCAAAATAGGATGATAAGGCGATGTTGACATTTGACAAAAGATGATATGGCTTGACTCAAATCATGGCGATAAAGAATTGAAGAACAACAAGTCAAAACTAATGAGAATATGGCGGAATGAATAAACTAAGCGAAAGAGTCAGTAACAACTGGGGTCGCTGAGATATCAATGAGATGAGGGGATAGACAGAGGGAGGAATTTTAAAAGAGAAAAGAAAAAGGAAGTAAGAGGGAGTGAACTAAGAGAGATCCGCTGAGAATATGATATTAAAATAAAGAAGTGTTTTGGGGTAAATTGCTCCCCTTTTATTATAATTGTTTGTTTAAAAGTGTCCCAAGGAACCGACAATCATTATATTATCCGTTCTAATTGTTCAGTGGCCGTATTTCTGTGCGAAAACCCCTTTGGCTGATATATAGAGAATCACCAAAATGAAAACTCCTTATGGAGGTATCCCAGTTTTTATTGATAAGCTATGAAGATGTTGGCACCATACAATGTGCATTTTGCTTGATCATTTTGATGGTCTTTCTTTGAATAGTTAAAGACACTCTTCTCACACTGACTCAGTCCCAGGCCCAGTAAGGGAAATGGAGAAAAACGCTCTTTGGCTGATTTTAGGGAAGGCTACGGTCTTTGACCCCTCACTTCCATGGTCTTACTGCACAACCCATAGATTTTATATAAAAACAGTTTTAAATATATAGATTTCTTGTAATTTATTTAGGGAAAGGTAGTCAAAAGCACACATACAGAACATGCGCCAGGTCAGAATGGGAGGTAAATGTTTAGTTGAAGGGTTAGACACCTTCTTTAACCTTAATAGATGGTTGAGTAGCACTTTATTTCCGCTTAACATCACAATCAAGCATTTAAAAAACAGCCGATTTTCCACCACCACCTCACCACATCAATTTTCCACTTTATGTCCTCAGATCCACCACCTGCTGCCCCAGTGTGGGTCAGCGAGGCTCCGCCCACTTGCATTTACCACCCATCAGCCAAACGCATGTGGACTGGCTTGTCCAGTTCACAAAAAAATCCAGTCAAAATGTCCCTCCAAGGGACTTAGCACTCCACCTGGCACAATTCCGCCCAACCCGCCCCCATCCCTTAGCCCTACCTTAATCCATTATCTGCTTTTGACTCCAAGTTAGTATAGATGCCTCTTCCCATATGCTGACAAAGTGATAATTAAGCTGGCAACTGCCACCTTTACACCATCAGGATTATAGACTTCCGCCATTATAAGGGCTATTTTGACAGAGGCATTTCCCCCTGAAGAGGATGCAGCCGCTGCAGCAGCAACGCCCTAATACATAAAAAAACCCCCATTACCACCACCTGAATATGTTTCTCAGATGATACCACACTTGTGGTGACCTTTGCAAACCTCCCCTCACAACTTCCCCCTCAAACACTTTGAGGAACTGATGTCAGGGCTGTCCACTTATAACAAAAACACATCCTCCAATTCATTGTCCTAAGTAGTGCTGAATGCCTCTCAGAACCTTAGGCAATGGCCACCATTACCCCCACCAGCTGAACATGGCCCAGCACATCCCACCACATGCCTATATCCCATCAACACTTGACCATTTCTTTTGGATTCGCATTGACATTGGTCTCCAATTTGTCCCCTCTGACATGAGTTGGACCACACAAAAAATATGTCAACACAATTCAAGCCCTGAAAACACGGCCAACTCTACCCATAAGGCCACACCAACAGCGTTTGAGTGGGGATTTTGGCTACCCCATCCCCCAGGTAGTGCGCTTGATGAATCAGCAACAAAATTGAGCAACCCAAATCCAAGTCAGCCAAATACAAGTTGGCTAATTTACACCCAGGTCAACCAATCAAGAGCAGGTTTGGACCCATGTTCAATCCAAAAATCTCCCGCCCCAAAACTTACTAACCACAGACACCTATCACTACATATTACCAAGTCAACAAAATTTCCTGAAACTTATTGGATGAAGTGACTGAAACTGGTGAAATTGTCTCATCACCTAGATTATCTAATTGATTTAGAACCTTATCTGAAATAGACTTTGATGCCCTAGCCCCAACCAACCAATATGTCCCCAACCCCAATGCTACCCTTTCCAAAATGACCACCAGCTTGCTGAAGCCACAGTGGCCTCACCCAAAAATTGCCATTTTCACAGAAACTTGGCAAAATCCATTGTGGAATTTAAAAAGGGCTGTACCCCCTTGTTCCCCCAATCTCCCACTATTGCAAAAGAGGAAATCACACACCTCTATGAAACTGCTACCATCACTTTCAAACATGTTGCTGAACTGGCATATTTTTCCCCATCCACACATAATATCAGAGCCACATTGCAAATTTAGTCCAGCTTCCTGACACCCGCACCCAAGCTGAACACCATGTTGCCAAACTTATAGAGTCTTTAATCTTTGCCCAGATTGTCAATCTCAACAACTATATACCTCAACTTGACCCTCATCCCTTGGACGCCCCAACCCCCTTGCTCTCAGCATTGATCCGCCTCTTCAATGCTGAGCCTGATGATGGTCCTCCTGATCCCCCCTCCCCCTCCACCATGATGGATTAAGCAGCTCACCACTGTGCCACCTGGTAGGTTGTTTTCTCATTTCTTTTTTGTTTCCCGCTGCTCAATAAGGTCAGTCAGTTCATGATTTTGGTTTGGTTTAGTTTTGGAGTTTCTGTTTTAGTATTGTCTGTCCCCTGATTGGCTTGCCTCGGTTAAATAAAGATAGATGGTTAAGAAGAGCTTATTTCATTGCAATCACTAATTGCAACTGATTTGACTTAAGACTGGTAAGTTTTCTAATTAACATTAGGAGATGAGTGTGACCCAATGTTAGCTAAAGGTTGGGCGAGCATAGTTTAGTCACAGGATCAGTCAACTGCACCATCCAAAGCTCATAAATGCCCCAGTGACACTGGTGTCCTAGATAAAAATAAGAAAACAGCGGTGAGTTTTAGCCAGGGATACTAGCCTGGCAAGCATAATGCAACCAGTAAATCAAAACTCTGAATTCCCAGCTCCTGTCATCAGTGGAGCATGGTGTTTAAATTTTTCTGTACATTAATTTAACGGCACTTTGGGAAAAGTTCTGTGGGTATGTGCACAAACACTTACCAGCCACTGTATATGTTGAACTACATTCTATAATACGTGGATGGTTGGACCTTGGGTTTGAAACCATGCAAGCAGTCGATGCCGCTGCACAGGTGAACATGGTGGTCAATCTCCCAGATGGTCAATAGGTGGTCAAAATAAAGTGCACATGCTGTACTAAATCTAACCAAATATTTTTCACTTTGACTTCCTCCTTACAATAGTGAAACGTGAAGTACTGGAGCACCACCTCACAGTTGGGCTTAGATCCTATGAGGAACTTCGCTCCTTTGAAATGAAGTACTTTAAGCTTATGCTGGAGCTAAGCACGGGCAAAGCAATTACATTGATTACTCCAACCATGGTGATTGTAGAAGACTTAACTAAAATTCCTCACACTGTAGTTATCATTATTGATGGTCAGAAATCCCACCTATTCCACGTTACAGTGAATAGCTCATCCCCTATATGCACCTTTTCTCATGCTTTTGGCCATAAGGCATACACCTGCCTTCCATAGAGGGCATCACTCAAAATGAAACTTCCCCAATGCAATGAGTTGCTCTGGCTCCCATTACTAACCTGCCATTGACACCAATGCTGCCTTCCCATGGGGAGCGCAGCGTTGTTACATTCAAGTAAAACCTGTGTCCCCATAGGAGCACAAAAAGGCCAAACAGGCCCATAGAGCAGCGGACAAGACAGAGGCTTCAGCAGCATCTGTGGTCCCGCCTTCCCAGACCCAAGCTGACATTGATTCATTTGCAGCTGAAGCGGATCAAGAATCTACTCACCAATCAGATAGGGCCCATTTACCTGTGGACCAGGTGTTCAAGTTTATTCACCAGCACAAAGTTACTACACACCAATCAAAACTGATTCCCCTAACCCAACACCCCCCAAGTTTTTATTGACCTTTAATGGTGCACCACAGGAGCACATCAAAACAAAAAGTTGACTAAATCAAAAGACATCCAAATGAACCTAAAAACAAAGCGAAGGATAACCTCAAAGACTCATCAGACACACCGCCTAACATGTGGTTGCAGGCCAAAGCTGCTGAAACAGCGGCATAGGAAGGGCAAGGGGGCCCTTCCCATTACACCTAAAATGTGATGAGGGTCTCCTTCACAATAAGGACATTGAACATTGATGGACTCAAGGCCTTGCCATCCTGGGTTAGGAAGTGGAGTTTTTAAAAAAGTAATTTACCTATGGACATCCTGTCCATTCTGTAATCCCACTGTTCACACGGTGCTGAGGACACATGGGCAACCATGCTCCTCCCATACCTTTCTTTTTATTTGCTGCACTCTGGGGTGCATATACTTGCATTCTGTAGTCTTAAAATTTTATCTCAAAGTTTGTATCTAGATGGTTGTGTCCTTGTTCTGTCCTTTTCATAAATGACGAAGTTCAAGCTATTGTTAATGTTTACAACCCAACCTCTGCGCAAGCTCACTGGGAGTTCCTCTCAGCTGTAACTTCCCTCCCATTTCCACCTGATCCCTCTGTGGTAGGCGACCTGAACTTCTGGGACAACCCAGCCACCAACCGCTGGTCTTCAACGCCTACCCCCGCAGGGACATGTCAAACTCCGCGTCCTAAAAGCCACTTTGGGGCTGATTAATACCCTCCTCAAGCATGTAACGTTGCTACCCAACAAGTCCTGTCCCCATGTGCACAACGGTCAGCTGAGGTCTATGTCCCACATTGACTTTATTCTTGCCCCATTGAACTTTAGCCCTAATATTGCACACTTTATGTCAGACAAATAGTTGTTCAACCAGTAAATAAGAATAGTCTAAAGGAGAATTGCTCTATTTTTTAATAAAAAAGGCTTATTCGATCTTGGTGGAATCTGGCCTCTTGGAGTAAAGTGATTACTCCAATTCTTCGGCCAAACAGACCTACAATAAATGATAAGATTTGTCTGAAATGCCGGAAAATCTGGGGATCCATTTGGAGGTCCCCCCGCGTCCTACAGTCAATTTACTGCAAACTCCGGCGCGGATACCAGGCCCTTTTATAGGCCTTGAGGGGGTCACACCAGGTGAAATTAATTTCCACTACGGTGATTGGCTCAAATACATCAAAGCGTTTCCTCACGGCTTTGTTCTACCAACTCTCAACCCTCCATTGGCTGTTCTGATAAAGTGAGGCACGTTTCAAGAGATCTGATAGGTGAACCCTCATATTTCCTAAATAGGCTTAAAGCAAAAACGGATTATTCAATTATCTCATTTTAATCCTCAATTTTATAATACTAAGCTTTGCAAATGTAAGAGGGTCGCTTATTAACCCACTCACCACTACTAATAAAACTTTATAAAAACCAACCTTTATTATAAGTTATAATTTTATTATTTTTAATTAAAGGTCAAAAACTCCCTTTCCTAATTCTGTCTGTTGTGAAAAATACTTCTTCAGCCTTATTGTTGAAATCAGGGGCTAACAAACACCTGTGAGCCTACTAAAACCCCTGATTCAACAAGTGGTGCTCAGTACAGAGGGTAGTACACCACAAAAAAACGCTCAAAATAGAGGGTGTTGGGAATCTAACCCTTACAAACTCCCCACTGCTTCCAACCCCCATTTGGTTACCCTTATATAGCAGCTAGACAGCGCTTTATCACGCCTCAAAAAGCTCTAATAGCGCCCTTTTTTATTTTTATTTAACTGAGGAAAGTAGACCAGGGGATGGGTATTACAAATATGTGTGTAGAAATAGTAGGGGAGGGAAGAAAAGCAATGATTAGATATGATTAGGCCCCCAGGGTACACAGGTTGCCCCTGTTGCCAGCTGGGACCGCCAGGTATGGGGGGATTGGTGCTCTACTCCAAGGGGGTTGCCCCCACTATAGAGCAGGTGTGAAGGAAAGGGTCTGTGTGAAGGAACCAGAGCGGGAACCATGAGTTTATGAGTCTCTATTGCCTTGGCCTCATATACCCATAGATCCAGGCTTGGAAATGCTCCAGTAAGTGGACGTGAAACCTATAGATTACCCCATGGATGGTAGGGACCGTGCCCTTGAACGCATTCAAGACAATAGTGTGGATCGTTTAGATTGCAATGGGTATTAATAGGTAGCGCATGGTGGTCAGGATTGGAGATGTAAGTTAGATCACGAGGAGGCTCTTTGAAATAGAGAAATCCTGGCCACCTTGGATCTTTAGCAGGCATGCGACTTCTCACCATATGGCTTTGGATGGGGGGCAGATTTCTAGGCGGTTGTAACGCACTGGCTCCTTCCAATGAGCCACAAATGAGTTAGGCAACAGGATCCATGTTAAAGACCATAGGGCTGACATGACTCCTGATACTACTCTCCTGGTGAGCGCGCTACAAGATTGGACAAGCACCCCCTGGAAGACAGTTGCAAGTATACTTAACCCCAGCAACATGCCTTGACCCCAAGACAAGGTATAGAGGGAGGCAATAGCCCTCCCAAGCTCACTCTCAAAGTCCAACTCTTGTTGATTTAAGCCAAACATGGCTGCAGTTAGGCAATATCTTAAAGTAAACCCAAATTATAAATATATGAATTTTAGTTTCTTTTATTTAATACTTAGCCAAGTTGATAGATGTTTGGTGTAAACCTTACAGCAGGATCGCAGAATCTTTACTCAATGATTCCGTGCCAGTTCCAATCCTCAATGGTTCTGCGCCAGTTCCATTTCGAATTCCAATCGAACCGCGAAACTCCCAAGCACTCATTTCTTTCCATTCTCAATTCAAATCCAAATTGAATCTCAAAACTACCCATTTCTCTCGTTTTCCGTTTTGTTCCGACTTGGACGCCCATCTTGCTCTTTGGCCTACTCCAAGCTCCGGCCCCTTAGGCGTCCTTGCCAAAACCAACGCCCCCTCCTCCTCCATACATACAGACACAGCCTGCCCTGTCTTACCAAAGATCAGGGCAATGTGATGCTGAGGATAGACCTCAACTGTCACATCACCCCCCTAGACAGGAAGAACTCTTGGATTTTCTCAGGACATCTGGCACAATCCCTAGCTGACTGCCATGTGGACTCCTCAATAGGATGACCCACGCAATGTACCAAGAATGAACGATGTCCTCGCACCACTTTGGTGTCGAGAATCTCCTCAACTTCATACTCTTCAGCTCCTCCTCCAGCTGGAAATAAAGGAGAAACTCTTTCAGGAGGTTGGCCAAAGAATGGCTTGAGCTGCGATACATGCAACACCGGATGGGCTCTTGACCCTTCTGGGAGCTTCAGCTCAAATGCCACCTCGTTCACCGCCCTCACTACCTGATATGGGCCTAACGCCACCAGCCCCAATTTCCGGCTCCTTACAAGCAAGGCATAGTTCCGAGCATTCACCAAGACCCAATCACCTCTCTTGAAAGCTCTACCTACAGATCTATGCTGGTCCGCCTTCCTCTTCTGAGCTGCGACCACCACCACCAAATTCTTCTTCAGGAGCTCCAGGGTGTCATGGGTATCTCGTGACAGCTCATCTGCCGCTGGATTCCGACCTTGCTCCCTGGGCCCCATACCCTCTGGGTGTTGGCCGTGATTTGCGAAAAATGGGGTCATACCTGTGGATGAATGCTTATGATTGTTATAAGCAAATTGAGCCAGCTTCACCCAATATACCCAGTCATCCTGCCGCCCTGAGACATAGCACCTCAAATATTGCTCCAATATCTGATTTACTCTCTCAGTTTGGCCGTCTGACTGAGGATGGTATGCTGACGAATGGCAAGCCTTGATCTTTAGATTCCCCAACATGTGGAGCCAAAATTTAGATGTAAATTGCGGACCACAATCCGACACAATCTCTTCAGGCATCCCCTGTCTGGAGAAAACCTCATTTACAAAAATCTGTCCTGCCACCTTTGCAGAAATGGTTGACCAACAAGGGAAAAACTCTTCATATTTAGTCAGGCGATCCACCACCACCATCAAGGCATCCATCCCCTTTGACTTGGGCAGTCCTGTGATGAAGTCCACACTCACTGAGGACCATGGACTAGAAGGAATTTGAAGCGGCTTCAATTTCCCCCTGGTACCACCCGTTGGGCCTTTGCCCTGGCGCAAACCACACAACGCAAAACATACTTCCGCACCGCCGCACCCACACCTCTCCACAAATAGTGACGGCGAACAAGATCTAATGTCTTCTCTTGACCGGGATGACCTGCCAGAGGATGGTCGTGATTAGCTGCCATTACCTCTTGTTGCAGACTCTTCACAGGGACCCAAATCCTTCCCTCATGGCATATGATACCACCCTGAACCGAGAATCCTGCATGCCCCCTGCTTGCCTCACCTTCTCCTGTCTCTTCTCTTATCCGTTGGCCCAGCTCACATCTTTGCTGTGCAGTCCGGATTCTTCCTGCCATTCCTTCTCTCCAGCCCTGGATCGTTGCAAACAGGTTCTGTGGCAACATCGTGGCTGTATTGATCTTCCTCAACTCCTTATCAGAAAACACCAGTCCAGAATCATGGCTCAATAAATCTGGCAAGATATTTTGTTTTCCCGGCTTGTATTCAATCCGCAGGTCATATTGAACCAACTCTAAGTGCCACCGGCCTGCCTCTGGTTCATTAGGCGTGGGGACTTATAGTATTCTAAGGCTCAATGGTCCGTTCAGATGACAACTGGGTGCCTGGCATACAATAGGTGGTGTTGCCACTCCCCTAAAGCTGCAACTATTGCCAAAAGTTCCTTATCGTAAACTGGATAGTTGGTTTCAGCTGGTGCCATCTTCCAACTGAAGTAACAGACAGGATGTTCAACCCCATCTTTACCCTCCTGCAACAACACGGCTCCAAGTGCAAAATTTGACGCGTCAGTCTCTACCACGAATGGTTTGTTTGGGTCAGGGTGTGCCAGAACTGGGGCTGTCAGCAGACTCGTCTTCACTTGCTGAAATGCCCTCTCCTCAGCCTCCCCCCAAACGAACGGCACATTTCCCATCAGTCTTGTCAACGGCACAGCCCATTAGGCCAGATCCCTAGAAAACCTCCGCACGAAATTCACCACCCCCAAAAACTTCGCACTTCAGTCCTATTCCCAGGAGCCTTCCATTCCCGCACCGCCCGCAACTTATCAGGACAGATCGCTATCCCTTCTTGGAGGACCACATTCCCTAGGAAGGACACCGATTCCTTATTGAACTCGCACTTGGACGGCTTCAACTTCAAGCCCGCGTTCCTAATCACCTCCAACACACTTCTCACATCCCTCACATGGTCCTGTGCCAATCTGGAAAACACTAGGATGTCATCCATATAAGCAACACAACACCTACCCACTAAGTCTCCCAATACATGATCAATCATGCGCTGGAAAACTGCAGGGGCATTGCGTAGCCCAAATGGCATAACCCTGTACTCGAAGTTTCCCAGATGACATTTGAATGCCGTATACCGCTGGTGCTCAGGGCGAACAGGAATTTGATTGAAAGCGTCCACCAAATCCAACTTGGTGAACACCCCACACCCGTAGATCATGGGCAAAATGTTCTCCATGAGTGGCATTGGATAGGGGTCAGGTTCTATCACCTCATTAAGGCGTCGGAGTTCAACACAAGGACGTAACTCCCCCTGACTTGGGAACCAACAGGACTGGCGAAACCACCGGCGACTTGGAAGGCACAATCAAACCCATATCCAGCATCTTATGGACATAATCCTCCAATGCCTCTTGGGCCCGTGGATTCAACGGATAGACTGGACAGCCCTTTGGTAACTCAGAGCCTTCCTTGAACCAGAATCCAAATGCAAAATCCCTGTAGGCGAAAAAGGCGCATCACCTTTAGGCTCAAACACCTCCGCAAAATCCTGATACTCCCTCGGCAATCCTTCCACTGGCACACTTGAGGTGATTCCACCCATGAGCTTCACCAACGAACCTTGGGACTGAAACGTTTATTCACACGTCCCCTGACATCTAGGCGACAACAGAACCCTCTCTCTCTTCATATCAAACTGTGGGCAGAAATGGTGCCACCATCTCATCCCCAGCACCACTGAATGTGGCAGGTGAGCTACGGCGTGAAACTCCTCCCTGAATACCTCTGGGCCTTGCCTCAACAGGACCTTGGCCTGCACTCGCCATACCGCCGTTTTTTGGAGGCGTCTGCCAACGTCACCCATCCATCCTTCTGTAATGACAATCCATGGCTTCTTGCCCACTTCTCCTCAACATAATTTTCCCCAGCTCCGGTGTCAATCAAAGCTAGAACTTCACCGCAATCCCTTCCTTCATCCCCCACAAGCACATTGACGGGCAAAATCAGATAAGGATAAGATGAAGTAAGCGGTTTATTTTGAGGCACCGGATTCACTGGCTTCTTGAGAAAATTATAAGGAGCCTTCTTATTCTGAGCCTCAGGATCCTGAGCGGTAATCTCGATGGGAATCCCTGTCTCCCGCACCTCAACCATACCCTTAGGATTTCCTTGACTCTTCTTTCCTTCCTCCACATAGATAAACCCCTTAGAACCATGTATGGGCTCTGAACCTGCCCTTCTTCCACCACTCTGTCCTCAGAATCCCCCTGGGGGTCACACAAATTCCTGACGGGCCTGTACCAAACTCAACTGTTGCTCTACCTGCAAGGCTAAACCTACCTCTTCCTCCAACGTCGCTGCAGGTTTCACCGCCGCCATTGCCAATAATAAATCAGCTTGCAAGTTTTGGCGAAACATGCGCGGAAGCTGAGACTCAGGTGCCTTTGCTGCTCTTGCCAATGCGTGGAACATCTGGCCATACTCCTCCACTGACTTCTTCCCTTGACCACACTGCAGTAACGCCGCCCAGGCCGAATCCTGCGCCTCATCTGGACATGCTGCACGGTCAATCCAATCCAGACATTCCTCCACCGATACAGGTAACCCTGACTGCTCTTCTAAAAGTTCTCGCACCCAGTTTGACTGCTTTACTGGAAGTGCCAACAGAACCTGACTTAGCTGCAAGGCAAACGAATCCTCTCCACCCGCTGCCTTTGTCAAACGTCCTTGAAACTGAACCCGGCTAAACGTCTGGTGGATCAGTTCCAAGTCTTCCAATTTTAAAACCGTGGGAATTCTTCCTTTGTCCTTCCCAGGCCCTACCACTTTCCCACCATCCCGGGACACACACTCTATAACCCGGTATAATTCATGAAGCAAAAGGCGGTGGAGAATATCACCATCAAGAGTGTTGCAGTATGGTTATACCACTTTGGAAACACAACTTCTTCTGGCACCTCTTTTGCTTGCCACCACAACGACAGGAAAGTAAATGAGTTCTTTTTAATGTAACGCACTGGCTCCTTCCAATGAGCCACAAATGAGTTAGGCAACAGGATCCATGTTAAAGACCATAGGGCTGACATGACTCCTGATACTACTCTCCTGGTGAGCGCGCTACAAGATTGGACAAGCACCCCCTGGAAGACAGTTGCAAGTATACTTAACCCCAGCAACATGCCTTGACCCCAAGAAAAGGTATAGAGGGAGGCAATAGCCCTCCCAAGCTCACTCTCAAAGTCCAACTCTTGTTGATTTAAGCCAAACATGGCTGCAGTTAGGCAATATCTTAAAGTAAACCCAAATTATAAATATATGAATTTTAGTTTCTTTTATTTAATATTTAGCCAAGTTGATAGATGTTTGTGTAAACCTTACAGCAGGATCGCGGAATCTTTACTCAATGATTCCGTGCCAGTTCCAATCCTCAATGGTTCCGCGCCAGTTCCATTTCGAATTCCAATCGAACCGTGAAACTCCCAAGCACCCATTTCTTTCCATTCTCAATTCGAATCCAAATTGAATCTCGAAACTACCCATTTCTCTCATTTTCCGTTTTGTTCCGACTTGGACGCCCATCTTGCTCCTTGGCCTACTCCAAGCTCCGGCCCCTTAGGCGTTCTTGCCAAAACCAACGCCCCCTCCTCCTCCATACATACAGACACAGCCTGCCCTGTCTTACCAAAGATCAGGGCAATGTGATGCTGAGGATAGACCTCAACCGTCACAGCGGTGGTGTAGTGAGCCCTCTCCTCCACATACTGCGCAGGTTGCGTGGAGGGAGTGGGTGCAGTCCGCCGTTCTGTAGGTCCTTCTTAGGCAGCGCCAGGCGTTGGCCCTTACCCTCAGCTGGAGGAGTGGATGGTGCGACATTCTCCATATTGCCTTTTGTGTGGCCAGGTCATAGGGGATATCCAAAACATCTAGGCAGTTGACTCTGGCGATGGATGGGGTCATGGTGAGTATATCTTTGTGGGGGTGGTCTTCTGGCTTTTGTAACGCAAAGTGGGGTCTGGGTTGTCCCCTTCCCTGCACTGTACCAGTGGTAGCGATGGTCCACCCCATGCGGTGGGTGGTTTGGAGGAGGTGCTTAAAGTGAGGGGAGGTGTCAGGGTGAATCCTGACATGAAAGATATCCCTTATTTATCAGTTCTTATTAGTAGAATATATGATATATGCAATCAGCTTAAACAATCGAAGATGATAGCAAAATCACATAGCAGAACGAATAATGAGTCAGACAAGTCGATTCAAGCCTAACAAATCTAATTGAGCATCGGAACACCTGGAGCCAGGTCATAGTAGTCCTAACTAGGCAGTTGACTACTAGTCTAAGCTTTAGTTATCTAAGACAGAAAGAGCCTAAAGAATCTAAAGCTAAATAAGAATTAAGTAAGCCCTAAAGCTAGTTCAATTAGTCTCAAAGTATATATAAGCTGAATATTTCTAAAATCATTCCTTGCAGTCAATAAAGTTAATATGCTTCTAAATAATTATTTGATTTACCTGCTTTTGATCCTTAGTAAAGTACAAGGATCTTTATTATCAAGTTTATATCAATTTAACAACCCTGAAAATCCAACTATTTCCACTGACCCAATTTCACAATTACCCACTGTCACTGGTATCTTGGCCTTAACAGGGGTTGGACTAGCTGAAGCTCTACAGCCTATATTAGGGCCCAACAAACCTTTATTCACATCTGTTATATCTTTTATCCGCATTCTACCCTTGTTATACTGGACTCTTAGCTCAGGCATGGCAAGTTCATGAGTTTCTATGCCAAACTGGGTTAAAGATATTCCAGTCCCTGACAGGGAAGACCATGTGGGCCCTTTGCTTTGGGGCGGTTAGCAAGGTACGTTAATAAGATGGAAGAGTGGTGTGGGTTAGGTATTTTGAGTGCCTGCATGAAGTTGGTCCTCGCTGCCCTGGACCAGTGCTGTTGCATGGGGTCCAGGGTTAGCACTTCCTCTATCCAGGTGCCCAGGATGCAGTCGGCATGATTTTTGAAATCTATCAGGCCCATGCCTTCACTGGAGCGTGGACCATACAGCATTTCAACCTGGACTGGTGGGAGGGATATAGGCCACAGCCAACCCTGGATGAGTGCACAGATTAACATTATAAAGGTGGGGGAGAAGGGGATCGCATGTGCGTGGAACCACAGCATCAGGGAGGATGAGTGAGTTGGCAGCTGCCACTCACCCCATTAGCCCGGGGGATCTACCCTTGAGTGAAGAGATTCTATTGGATATCCGTTGTAGCAGGTTATTTTGGATCATCTCATTTGCATACCCCCTGTTTCCAACCATACCCAAGGTGGCGGATGGGGGTGGTGGTGGGGGGTAATGCAAAGGGTAGGGCGAGTGAGTTTTTGTATCTTGGGTTGTGTGTGGTGGGGGATGTGGTCCAGTTGGTGGTGTATTTGCCAAGAAGGATAATTTTGGTTTTCCATTTATTATGCGATGCGCTACTCACTGTGGAGTATTCCTCTAGGGGCACTCCAGCTGTCAGGCATTGTTGTTGTCAGCTATACCTGATATACTGTCGTCTGAAAAGGCTAGTATCTTGAGTGGGGGCTGGCCTTGCGCAGATATACCCCTGAGGCGTGAGTTGACAACGCGGAGGAGTGGGTTGAAGCTGAAGTTGTACAGTAGTGGGCTGAGGGGGTCCCCTTGCCTGATCCCTCTGCGTGGGGTGATCCTGTCAGTCAGGAAGCCAGGGCCACACACCGCCATTGATGCGGATTCCGTGAGGAGCATTGCCCAATTGATGAACTTGAGTGGGAGGTTGAAAGCATGTAGGCACTCTTTTTAAGTATGGCCAGTTAACGTGGTCATATGCCTTCTCCTGGTAAAGGAATACCAGGGCACCCGTCACTTTGGATTGGCATACATTGGTGGTGGAGTGTATGTTAGACCAGATGGAGCGCCTTGGTGTAAACCCAAATTGGTTGGGTGATAGGGCTTTAGAGGCTAGTGCTCTCAGTCTGGTGCTAGAATTTTAATGAGTAGTTTAGTGTCAGTATTTGAGAGTGCTATTGGGCGCCAGTTGGCCAGGTCCAGTCTGTCACCCTTTTAAGTAGGGTAAAGACATAGGAGTCCTGGCCTTCTGGCAGAAGACGGGTCTCCAGCAAGCACTGATTCATAGATGCTAGAAGGAGGGCGATCTGTTTAAAGTATTTTTTATAAAATTCATAGGGTATCTCATTAGGGCCTGAGCATTTCCTACATGGTGCACCACGGACTGTATTACAGAGCCCCTCCTGCATTATCTGGTTTAGGAGACTAAAGTCTGGTGGTGCACTCTGTATTCTGGCAGAGTGTAAATTTTTCTTTTTTGGGGGTCAGGTGGGGTGTCACAGTAAAGTTCGATGTAATAACAGTGGATTTCCGCCTTGACCTCCGTTGGATTGATTACCACGGTTCCATCAGCTTTGTGGACCTGTGCGCACTGGGGCAGGTTGCCTCAGGAGTAATATTGGTGGAAGAAGAATGCCGAGCAGGTTTTGCCTTCTTTTATGTGCTTAACTTTCCATGATACTTTGATTCTTTCATGGTGTTCGTGGATGAGGGCGTTAAAGTGGGCGGAAATCTCCACCCATTTGCACCCCCAGTTTGGGATGTATCCATTTTTCAGGATATTGAGTTTAAGGTAGTCGAGTTCCACCAGGGTGCATCTGATTGTGGCGGTATCCACAGTGTATTTGTGCAAAGCGATATGGCAGCTCTTGTTTATTTGTTCAGATTTGAATTTTTCCTAAGATTTGATGGGATCTGATGTGAATGGGGCAGTGAATTTTGGGTTAAAAGCTTCATGCTCGACCCAGCCAGAAATTTTGGGGAGTCTTATATTTTCCGGGTATAGCTTCCTCCAGGGAGTCATCCGCGTTTGAGTCCTGGTTGGTGTGAAATGCAACGAAACTAGATGGTGGTCAGAGAAATTAATTTTTTAGTGGTAATAGAATGAACGAGTGACAGGATTTAAGTGTGAGGATGTGGTCAATGCGGCTCATTGAGATGAGTGTACCCTCACATATGCAGGGGCAGGTCATGTGGGGAAGGAGTGGAGACCCAGGGGGAGGGTGTTGTACAGGCCGAGGGATGCCTTCATCATGCAGAACTTGGAGTGTCCCAGTGGGTATCCCCTGAGGTTGGGCCATTGGTCCGTAGTGGGATCATCCCAACAGTTAAAGTCGCCCAACAGGATGGTGTCCAGTGGGAGGTTGAGTGTCTGGATGGATTTGAGGAATTGTTTCATCTTGGATGCTGTGCACAGTGCATAGATACAGGCTATCAATAGTGTGGTCTATTAGTTTGCAATCCTTGCAATTAGGACGATGCTGTCTAAGTGTGAAGAGGATTCAATGATTTTAAATTTATTGTTATTATTATGGATGACCACCATATTGACTGGGGCGGTAATACCCTGGCCGCCCAGGATCCCTCTTCCCCCTGTAAACAGTGGGTCTCTTGGATGGCCAATATGTCTACTGGGGGTCTAACAGCGCCCTTTTTAATACTCTCTTTATTAACAAATTTACCCCTAGCGAGGGTAGCATTGCTTCTTTTATATATGTCTATGAATCTGCTATGGAAGGCGCGTCTGATTAAAAAGAAGTTAAGCAAATTCTTCTCACCTAAGTTGCATGGCCCAAGAGGTGATGGTCCCACATATGGACACTCTGAGTACATGGGCAGAGGTTAAGGATGTGCTGGCTGCTGAATTTAACTCAACGCAAAGTTTGGAGAGGCAAAAAGAACTTTATGGTTCATCATGAAAAGGGAGAATCGCTCACCACCTTTGTTAGTAAATTTTATGGTGAAGCTCAGCCTCTGGTACTTGATAAAGTGTTGCCTTTCAATGATTCCCTTGCTGCCATTATAACTGGTTTAGCTTCTTACCCTTCCATTGCATGGCATCTTACCCCTGTTAAGCACCACATCCGTACTATCCATGATATCAAGGAGGCGCAGCTAGAGGTTGCAGATATCTATAACGATGAGGATACTTCAGGAGTTGTGTCAAATCCTCAAATCTACACCATTGAGGACTTCTCAACCATATCGCTGTAAAAAAAATCCAAGATGATCTCTAAGGCCCCACATTTGTTGGTTACTACCCAAAGACCAGCACCTACTGTGTGGATCAAACCAGACTTTCCTTAGCTCAAAAAACCTGAGGTTCTCAGGCTAGTAAGTCAGAGTGCATCATTGGTAATGGGGGAGCTCTCCCTGCCCCACCTTGCCACCAAGCTCAGCTTATGACATTCAATAAACCTCTGCAAGTTGTTTTGATGCCTAAACCACTTTCTCAGGTGACATTCACCCCCACCAACAATGGGTTTAAAGATCAGGTCGCTAGAGCTAAACTGCCTGTTTCTCCAAGAATCACAGCCTCTGATCAAGCCAAAGCTGGCGCAGTTAAAGCATCACCCTCCACTATGCTACCTCTCCCAACCAGATCTAATCTAAAACCTGTAGCCATGAGGAAGCCCAAGCCTCTTCCTCTAGTGACAGTAGCTCCCAACAACCATGGGCTCAAGTACAAGGCTGCTCAAGTTAAGTCGCCTGCTCCTCCAATGATCATCGCTGAAGATGGCCCCACAGCTACTATAGTTATGGCTTCCTCCTCCAGCCTCCCTTCTAGCGTCCACCCAATGTTCTTGGACAACCCTTCTGATGATGAGTCTGAAGGGGTTATGAGGACGTTGGTCAATATGTACTAGGAGCCCCTTTTGATGTAAGTTTACTGGATCAGATGAACCCTGAAGGAGTAGATAAAGCCCTAATCCCTCCAGAAACCTACTTTAATCAAGTGCGGGGGTGCCCTGAGGTTATTGATACCTCTAGCGATGCTGACCAGGTTATTGCTTCGCTGATCTGACCAATTTATCATGTTCACACCCTACAGTCCATTAAAGATAACTACTCTGATAAAGCTAAAAATCTCTCCCCGACTCTCCGCCTTAAGGACTTAATAGCTCTCCCCCCTAACTTTGGCGGGGCTATAACTAAAGTATAGGTCGTTAATTAAAAAGTCTAGATTAGGGCTATCTTGAAAATTGGATCTCCTGTGAACGTTCTCTCTTCCAAGCTGATCAAGAAGATTAAGCTAGCTCATAATCTTAAGTGTAAGAAGGAGTTTGAAACGGCAGGTCCCAACAACACTCAAACTATTGGAGCCTACTCATCCTTGACTATTCAGATTGGAAAGCTCATATTGTCAACTCCCGCCATGGTCTTGGACAATAACGCTTATGACATGCTTATTGTCACGCAGTTTATGATTGAGTATGACGGTAAAATCAACATGAAACGGGGTTACCTCTCCATACTCAGTTATGAAGTCCCTCTACTCTTCACCAACGAAGAAACCCATAAAAAAGAAAACTCCTGCTTAATTGAATATCCTTCCTCTGCTTTACCTTTATTCTACACGACCTCTGGATGCAACACAAAAGAGTTGCTCAATTCAGTGATTGCTTCTAAGATATTCCCTTCTATGCTTCAGATGAAACAGTAATCAAGGCTGGTGAACAAAGGTTGGTCGCTACCAACTCTACTCTACAGATCCCCCAAGCCTGACTACTGCACATAACAAGCATTGATGAAACAATTTCTTTTGAACCTCAGGTGCTTCCAGGTATACTAGACTCCGCCTATCAATGACCCATTAATATCCTATTGGGAACCTTACCAATAACCCCATCATTGTCAAAATCATCAAGTGATAGAGAAAGGTCTTCTAATTTCCCTCAATGTTATTAAAAGTGTCCCTTTATTGGGTCAATATTGGATATGGGTTTACACACTGACCAGATGATGTGTACTCTGCTAAACGTCCACATCTTAGATGACCTAACCCTGGATGAGCTTAAACAAGTTCATTCTCTAGTAAATACATATAGTTATATTTACTCCTGGACTAATATGCATTATGAGCATATAAAGGGGTGGAGCCACTCCATTGATGTTAGTGATTCCCAAACTATTTGATCTAAACCTTACTGTAAGTCCAAGGTTGAAGAGCAGCAAATGAGGGTTATCTCAAACAGTTATTAGACGCTGGGTTATTAGTACCGTCCCAAAGCCCTTGGGTGTCTACTTTCTTTCTGATCAAAAAAGAATGGAGGTCATTGTTGAACATTTGACCTCTCAGCTGCAGAGGAAGAATGTCTTGGGTCAAATTCAGCTAAAACAAGGAACTGTCAGCCATTTACAAGTTTCTGATGACCTTATATGCGATTTTAATAATAATGAGACCAAAAATATCAGGGATATTGGCCAAAAGACCATGTCTGATTCTTGGTGGAACCCCATTAATCGGGATAACATCATTTTGACACCTTCATGGGCATCAAATGCAAAATTGATTGGTCAAATTACCCTGACCTCACAATGGATTTTTAAGCAACTCGCAGAAGGTACTCACCCCACCATCACCAAGTCCCTTAAAGCACCTACATGGGGACCCCCCTTTTATAGGCTGGCAGAGGTCCCCCAAGATGAAAATCCTTTATCTACAGTAATTGGCTGAGGTACATCAAAACCTTACCGCATGGGTACATTCTGTCCTAAAACCCCAACCCTTGTTTACAAACATTAACTCACTGTTCCCAAAATTTGATAGGATATAAACCCATATTATCTAAATTGAAAGCCCTAAAGCTATTCCAAACCTATCCCTGAATCCCCTCCGACCCTTAAAATCAGTTTAAATACTGATTGTCAAATATCAGGAAAGGATTGCTTCTCGTTTTATCCAACGCTCATAATAAAATATAAAATTCACTTTTTAGTAGCGCTTATTTTTTTATTATACTAAAAAAACTTTTGTGGGATCCAGTGGCGTAGCACCAGCAAGCACAAAAAAGCTGGATTCCTACAAAATGGTGCTCACTACAGCGGATCCCTGTACTTCAAAACTATTTACTCTTGAAAAGAAATTAACAAGCGCTTTGTCCCGCCTTGAGGAGCTTGAACAGCGCCCTTATAAACTCCTCATTAGGGACAAGATCACCCCTGTTGAAGGGAACATTGCTACCTTTATATACGTTTATGAAGCTTCTATGGATGGTGCCACAGACAAGCAAAATGTTTTACTCATCCTCCCTTGTTTAAGCCGCTTAGCACAAGCGATGATAGTACCCAACCTGAATCCAGGTACACCTGGTGAGAGGTGAAGGAGGCTCTTTTGGCTGAATTTGGGTCAAAGCAGAGTCTATATTGGGAAAAACAGTCTTTTATGCACCTTAGCTTATATGAGGGTGAATCGCTTACTGCCTTTGCTGAATGGTTTTACCTCTCTGCGCAAAGGTTGTCCACCTCCAACATGCTCACCCTTGACGAAGCTATTGCCGCCCTGTTATCTGGGTTAAATTCTCAGCCCTCTCTCGCTAGACACATCATCTCATTGAAATGCTACTTTACAAACATTCGTGACATCAAGGAGGCTTTGTTAGATGTGGCCAAAAATCATTATGTGCCACAACAAATGAAGCTTAGATGAAAACTTTGGCTCTCATCATTAAAGAGCTTCCTCCTGTTGAAAAGTTGAGGTGAGCTCATCTGTACCTATCCTTCTTGCAAAACCTGCTTCCTCAGTGTGACTCAAAAAGGATAGCATGCTCCTGAACAAGACCACTAAATCTGCGGTGTTTTCCCCTCCAGAAAAGCTGTTAAATGCGCGCTCTAAGGCTATTCAATCTCCTGTGGCCGTTTAACCTACATCCATCGCGGCTTTGCCAGTTGTTGAGAATACCCTGGTGAAAGAACCTGAGGGTGGTTATGATGACATTGGGTACTATATATTAGGAGCCCCCACAGAAATAGAGGTCCCTGATTATTTGGACGCTGGAGGAGTAGATGAGAACACCATATCTGAGGAAACGTACCTCAGCTAAATTCTAGAGTATCCAAGAGTTATTGATACTGCTAGTGATGGTGACTAATTTGTAGCTGGCCTTATTTTGACCTCTTTTGCGAGTGCATCCCATAAAATCCATCTTGGTTAAATACCCTGAGACTGCTCACAAATTAACCACCATATTTTGGCTAAGGAGGTCTTAGCTTTGGCACCTAACTTTGGAGGAACCCTCACCAAAGTCGAAGTGGTTATACAAAAAGTCCAAATACTGGCCATCTTGGACACTGGCTCCCCAGTTAACGTGATCTTTACCAAGCTTATCAAGAAGATAAAGCTAGCTCCTGACTTGGAGTATACACAAGAATTTGGAACCGCTAGCCCAAATAATACCTGTGCAATCAGGGCATACTCTTCCCTTACCATTCGAATTGGAAGCGTATTTTATTAGCCCCTGCTGTGGCTTTAAACAACAATGCATAAAATATATGATCATTGGGACTCATTTTATTATTAAGTGCGATGGAATAATAAACATTAATCAAGGGTACATCTCATTGCTAAACTATTAAGTCCCGTTAGTCTTATCTAATATGAACTTAGCAAGCATGAATACTCTTGCCTGATCAAATACCCTTTCTCAGCTATGACTTTGTCTTATTCCACCTCTGGGCGCCACACTAAGAGATTGCCCAATTCAATGGATGCAATGGATGGCATCCCTTTCTATGATGCAGATGAGGTATTAATTAAACCTGGTGAACAATGCATGGTTGACACTTAAATCACAATCCAATTTTACACCACTGCTTGTTGCATATCACAAGTCTTGAAGGCGTTAGCCCCTTGGAGCCTAGGGTATTGCCTGGGTTACTAAACCCAGCCTACCAGAGTCTTATTACCCTTTTACTGGGAATCCTCACCGGAAAAGAAATGATCATTTGAAAACACCAGGAGATTGGCTGAGGTTTCCTACTTCCAGTGGAAGATATTGAACGTATCCACTCTGTTGGCTCTATGGTGGATTTAGGTTTGTCTATGGATAAACTGGTGTGCGCTCTACCTAACGTTCATATTTTGGATGAGTTAACCCCAGTCACATTGGAAAAAGTTCATATATTATTAGGCGAACATAGCGACATATTTTCTAAATCAGATCATGACTATGGTCACATGAAAGGCTGTTGTCACTCCATCTATGTGGGTGATGCCCGCCCTATTCAGTCAAAACCACACCGTAAGTCGAAGGTGGTAGAAGAGCAAATGAGGACAAAGCTCCAGAAATTGCTAGATGTGGGGTTGTTAGTATCTTCATAAAACCCTTGCTCTTCCCCTCTGTTGCTTATTAAAAAGAAAAATGGAGGTCATTGGATAGTTATTGACTACTGAAAATTAAATATTCTCTCAAAAAAGGTAGTTATCCTATCCCACACATTGATGACGCCCTGGCCCAACTCTTTGGCTCTAACTTCTTCTCCGCCATGGACTTGGCTAGCGGCTATTGGCAAATGGACCTTTCCCCTGAAGATTAGGAGAAATGTGCTCTCATTTGTAGTGAGGGTCTCTTCCAACCAGCCCAATTACCACAAGGTTTGTGTAATGCACCTGCATCTTTTCATCGGGCGATGGACCATATTTTGTGGGACCTGAAGTTAACTTGTGTCATCATATACCTTGATGATATCAAAGTGTTCTCACAAACCTTCAACGAACATCTTGATTATCTGAAGAAGGTATTTCAAAGATTACGCAAGTCCAATAATAAGTTGAAGCCTTTAAAATGTACCTTCCTCCAAAAGAAATTGGATTTCCTTGGACACTCCATTTCCCAAAAAGGAATTCAACCCATGCTAGATAAAGTTGAAGCGATTATGAAGATGCCTCCCCCTAAGAATCTACGGGATATTCAGGTATTTCTAGGGATGATGGGGTATTACCATCAATTTATCCCCATATTTCCCCAGCTCAACAAACCACTCGTTTGCTTATTGATTAAGAGCACCCCTTTATATTGGGGTGCTGAACAGAAGGCCGCTTTTGAGACATTTTGAACAACTGTTAAAACAACGTACTGTCCTGATACACCCAGACTATAATAAACCTTTTATCCTGTTTACCAATGCTTCAGACTACACCGTTGAGGCCATCTTAGCCCAACTGGGTGAAAATGTTGTAGATCATCTTTTATAATATTTAAGTAAGATACTATCAAAGGCGGAACGCAACTACAGCGTCACAGATAAGGAATGCCTTGCTGTTTTTATCTGTAAAACATTACCGTCCTTTCTTGTATTGCACTACCTTCACTGTGGTTACTAACCATGCTTCCCTGATATGGTTACAGAATATGAAGAATCTTAATGAATGGTTAGCTAAATGGGCTCTAAACTTTCCAGAATTATGACATGAAAGTTGAACATTGTTCAGGAACCCGCCACATGAATATTGATGGGTTAACTTGACTGCCCATCCTACATTTGGATAATAGTGAGGTGGAGAGGTTATATGGCCTCTTAATGACCCCCAATGACTGGGATGATGAGGATGAACTGGTCCAGAAAATTTTATCCTGGAACTCTAACAACACCAAAGTGGAGAACGGGAAGTTGTATAATCAAGTGGGGCAAAGTGGTTGCCTTATCTATGGCCTTTGGAACATGTACCAGTTATCCTGGAGGCTCACTCTACCTTAGGTCATGGGGGATTGAAGAAAACCTATGTTTAACTGGAAAGTGGTACTATTGGGAAGGAATTATGTAAAATATTGTCAAAGTCTTAGATTCCTGACTCACGTGTAAGAAGAAATCCAGTTTCTCTTTTTAGCACTAGTGGTGCCCAACCCAAAAAGGGGAGCCTCCACGCATCAAGAAGCAATCCAGTTTCAAGACTAAAAACCCAAATATCAACCAACTACCCCTCAACAACCGTTCCACACCATCAGTCTAGACGTAGTAGGTCCCCTCCCTCAGACTACCAGTAAAAATAAATTTATCCTAGTAGGCATTGACCACTTCACTAAGTGGGTTGAAGCTGTGGCTCTCCCTGCCCAAATGGCCAAGGCCATCACAACGTTTCTACATCAAAATATCTACACTCATCATGGCTGTCCCCAAGTTCTTCTCTGTGATCATGGTAAGAACTTCACCTCTAGAGTATTCAAGGTCCTGGCTACTTCTATGGGGACCCAACAACTCTTCTTGGCCCCATATAATCCCTCTACCAATGGAACTGTGGAGAGAGCTAATGGAACCTTGGTTTCTGTCCTGCGTAAAATGAAATCCTCTGATCCACTTCACTGGGATCAATTCCTACCCAGTGCTCTTATGGCCTATCAGATTAGTTATTACTGAGTATTGAAAATGTCCCCATTCCATATTCATATAGGTGGGAACCAGGGATACCTTCCCTTTTAGCTAAAGAGATTTTCTCCTCTAAAGTTAAGGAACCTGAAAAAGTCATGAGAAGATTGGCTCAACATATCCTTCAGCTTCAATCTAAGGTTATGATGAATTTGGCTAAAACGGTTACAAAAGAGGGACATGCGGCCAATGAGTTTCAGGCTCCCCTACCTTCCTTCAAAGTGTCTACCTGGTCCTGTATTAACATAACCGCATCACACCCAAAATCAACAAGCTTGGATTTATTTGGGAGGAACCCTTCACTATCACCTACAAGAGAGGTGACGAGTATTCTATAAAATCTTTGGCTACCAGTGTCACCATAAACAGAGTACATGGCCGTTTCCTGCGCCCTTATTCTCCCCCTAACAATCTTGAAGGGGGTAATGTCAGACAATTACAAGTCAGATCATTTAACAAGAGTGTTTTGGTTCAAAATAAGGAGTAAAATGAGGATAAATTGGCCAAAAGACCCTGGCCAATTCTTGGTGGAATCCTTTGAATTGGGCAATAAATTTAGTATAACACTTGGCTCAATACCACGAAGTCAGGTATTCAAATTGTGCCAAATATGCGGCGAATTCAGAAGAGCCCATTGGAGGCTTCTCACCAAGCCACCACTAATTTAATCTATTGTGGGGAAGGCTGACCAGGGGATGGACACTTCCAATAAGACACAAAGAAAATGAAACTCATTTAATAGGAGGGCACCCCAGAGAAGCTAATGCTGTCTCCTGTTGCCAGCGGGAACGCCACTACTGGGAGGGGGGCACGTGTATAGGGGCAGGCGCCACAATTGAGCACTTGTGGAGGAAGGGGTCAGAGTTGATGAACCAAACTGGGAACCAGGAGGAGACCAACTGTTGGCGACGTGGTGGGAGGTATCCAAACATCCAAGCTTAAAATTGGTCCACTAAGTGTGACCGGAACCTGTGGACAGCTTTTTGGAGGGTGGGAGTGGAGCCTGATATGGCATCCAAGACAATCGTGTGGATAGTCCACATGGCGATTGCAACCACTAAAGCATGGAGTGAGGGTGGAAGAGGGGAGGCCATTGATAAGGCAAACATATCCCTAGACAAACTATAGGCTGTGCCTGATCCTGGCAGAGAAAACGTTGTACCTCACGCCATATCGCTTTAGATGAAGGGAACTTTTCCAGGCGGTGAGACAGCGTTCTGTACTGGCCACACATGACACAGGATGAGTGTAAAGCGTTATAGTGTTCAGCAGTTCAGGACACCCATCTCAAGCAGAGCCACACATGGGATTGGATATGTGGCTGCTAAGAGGGTGGTGAGCGTACTTCCATATGGCTTTCTGAGTATCAAGGGAATAGGGGACGTCCATTATGTCCAGTTAGTCCGCCCTGGACAAGGTATGGGACCTCGCGGGTATCAAACCGTTCATAATGGGTAGTCCCTGTACCTCCTGGGTGAACTGAGGAGAGGAGCGCCCCCTCTGGGCTGTGTGCCCACAAATTCAAATCCTTTACTCAGCGCTCTGCATGGAGAGGAGGATCCGGTTGAAGTGGGGTGTATCCCATGGGGACCTGCAGCCAAAGGATGGGAAGCCAGTTTTTCAACAAAGAGTGTGGGTGGGATGGGTTGGCGAGGCCCAGGGCGTGGGAGAAGTTGGAGCGGGCCACGCAGGACCAGTGTTGGGCTGAAAGTGTAGGGTTGGTAATGGCAGCGATCCAGGTGCCCAGGATCTTGCATCATGGGCCTCAAAGTTGAGCAGGCCCATGACACCACTATGGCGAGGGCCAAACATGACCTCTAGGCGCACTGGCGGTGGGTGACCTGACCAAAGCCACCCTTGCAGAAGGGCATACAGTAATTTGAAGAAACCTGGTGAGAAAGCGATGGCGTGGGCCCCAAACCAAACTTTGGATAGGAGCATAGAGTCAGCTAGTACAACCCTGCCAGTAAGGGAAGTAGGACGGGCTCTGAGGGAGGCTATGCATTTTGTCACGTTGTCCAAAATATGGTTTTCCATCACCATTGAGGCATACCCGCCTGCCTCCAACCACACCCCCAAATGGCGGACTGGCCCAACGGTGGGGCTTGGAACAAAGGGGAGCACAAGTGGGGCGGTGTGGGTTGGGCAGGGTAGGCAAGCGCGTGCGCTAGCAGATGAGGTGGATTGGAAACAGGGCGTTGAGGCCCAGTGGGCTTGATACCGACCAAGGAGAATGATTTCGGTTTTGGAGGCTTTGAGTGCAGCATTACTTACCCTGGAGTAAACCTGGATAAGAGCTTCAAGCGCGCGTGCATCATGATTGTTAGACACCCCAACCACACAGTCATCAGAAAATGCCAACATTTTGACTGGGGCTTGGCCTTGCACATGGACCCCAGTAAGGCAGGCATTCACGTTTTAAAGAAGTGGGTCAAGGCTGAAATTATATAAGAGTGGGCTAAGAGGGTCCCCTTGGCGTAAGCCTCTTTGAGGGCGGACTACATCCGTGAGAAAGCCAGGGCCACGCACAGCCATTGTGGCAGATTCTGTCAGCAGCATCACCCAATTGATGAAGTGAGGGGTAGGCGGAATTGGTGGAGGCAGGCCCTGAGGTAATCCCAGTTAACTCTATCATAGGCCTTCTGTTGGTCTAAAAATACTAGTGCACCAGAGGCCGTGGACTGACAGGCGTTGGCCACAGTGTGCACGTTGTCCCAAATCGACCTTCTGGGTATGAAACCTGAATTGTTCTGGGGAGATGATAGCAGAGGCAACAATCCCTAGACGGTTAGCCATGATTTTAGTAAAGATTTAAGTATCAGTGTTGGTGAGAGATATGGGCGCCAGTTGGCCAAGTCTAGCTTATCCCCTTTTTTGAATAGCGTAATGGTGTAGGCCTCTTGCCCTCCTGGTAGGAGGCGCGTTTCCAAAAGGCACTGGTTAAGAGAGGCAAGCAACAGTGGGGATAAATACTTGAAATACTTCTTATAGAACTCATAAGGAATGCCATCAGGGCCTGGGCATTTCCTATATGGTGCACCATGGATGGCGGACCAGAGTTCATCTGGAGTAATCAAATTCATCAACTCCAGGAAATGGGAAATGGTGCGGATGTGTGCACTATTGAGAAAATTCGCCATTTCAGCTGGCGGAATTGGGTCAGATCAGTACAATTCAGAGTAATAGTTTTGTATCTTGATTGCCACTTCAGCTGGCGTATCCACTACAGAATTGTCTGGCCTTTGCACCTGTGTACAGGCCAAGCTCTGGCGTGGTGCAAAGAATTTTTTGAAAAAAGTAAGCGGAGCATGTGTCACCCGCTGTGATGTGTTTAGCTCTGTACTGAACACAAACCTGATGCTTGTGTTGTGCTCAAGAGCGTTAAGGTGGGCAGCTACTTCTGCCCACTTGTGACCCCAAGCAGGGCTGTAGCCCATGGCTGGGACGTTGGACTCCAGGTGGGCCAACTCTGCCAGAGCGCGCGAGATGACCGCTGAGGTGGATGTGAGCATCAGGAGGAAAGGTGGCAAGCCTGGCGGATTGTGTCCGCTTTGAAGGCAGACCAGGTGGAAATTGGATCAGCACAAAATGGTGTGATAAACTCCAGAGCTGTGGTTGCAGATTCCATCCATGAGGAAAATCTTCAGTGATGCGATTTTGGCTGGGCGAAGTTTGCACCAACTTGGAGCCTGAGCTGCTGGGTTGGATAGGTGGAAGGATATTGAAACCATCCTGTGATTGGAGAAATTGATCTTCGTCATGGTGAAATGGGAAATCTGGGTATGAAATTGCAATGGTGTGAGGATAAGGTCGATGTGGGACATGGACCTTAACTGGCCGTTGTGGATGTGGGGGCGCAACATGTTTTTGAGAAGTGGAGCATGATGCAGCAGAGTATTGACCAACCCTAGGGTGGCCTTGAGGACGCGTAGTTCAACGTGTCCCTGTGGCGGGGAAGATGAGGAAGGCCAGCGGTCAGTGGATGGGTTCAACCAACAGTTCATGTCGCCAATGATGAAAGGGTCAGGGGGTAACAGAATGGAATTGACTGACAAGAAAAATTCCTGACGTTCTCAGTGCACAGGTTGGGGCATAAATGTTGATGATAGCGTGCACTTCGTCAGCCCACAAAAAATTGACAATGAGGATGTGGCCACTAAGGAAGGATTCAGATGATAAAAATTTAAAATTATTGTTCTTTTGAACTAGCACCCCACAGTGCTCAGACCAGAAGGAGAGGGAAGGGAGGAGCATGGTTTTCCATGCATCCTCAGAACTGTGTGGACAGTGGGACTCCTAAATGGCCAGGATATCCATGGGTAAATTTTGTTGTAAAAAACTCAGTTTCCTAGCCTGGAATGGTGAGGCCTTGAGTCCAGTGATGTTCAATGTCCCTAAAGTAAAGGCTCCCCCATTGCACCTTAGGTGTGAGGGGAAGGGCACCTGAGCCCTTCAGCCTTCTCTTGTTCTTCACGGCGCTTGTTGGCGCCTTGGGTACGTGATGCAACGTAGTTGGTGGTATGGGTAGCCTTAGCAGTTGGGTTCACATTGGCTTTTGCCTTCACTTTTTTCCCAATGCAGGACAAGATTTTTGTGGTGCATGCATTTGTGGTGCACCAACGCTTGATTTTGAATTGTCAGCAGGAAGGTTGGAGACTGAATCGGTTCCAAACGATGCTTGGGCGCATTAGTCAGGTGAAACTGACTTGCCCATCAGGATTTCAGCTTGGGCTGCCCAATTGGCTTGGGCGTCCCAATATGATTGGTCAAGAGATTCATGAGCTGCTTCCACCACAAAAGTCTCAATGTCCTCCTGGAGCTGGGAGGGCGGGATAGCGAAGTGGTCTTGGCCGCCTCCTTGGCCGCTGCCTTGCGGGCCTGTTTGGCCTTCTTCCACTCTTGAGGGGATATTGGCTTCACTTTTAAGTAGCATCCCTGCGCTCCCCATGGGAAAGGCTTCCTTTGTATTGGTAGTCAGTTCATAGTGGGCTTCACCACCGCACATTGTATCCAATGGAATTTCTTGGAAGGTGATGCCCTCCTTGGAGGGGCAGGTGTGTGCCTTGTGGACAAATGCGTCACAAAAGGTGCAGATGGGAGGTGCGCTGTCCATGGTGACCCTGAAAGGGTGGGTGGCATGCCCCTCAATTTTTACAAAAGTGGTGTGCAGGATTTGGGTTAGATCCTACGCTATCCCCGCAGCTGGGGTTAAGACTGCAATTGCTTTGCCAGTGCATAGGTTTGGCATCAGCATAAAGCGCTGCATTTTGAAGGATTGTATTTCGCCATATATGGCGAGCTCAGCCTTCAGGTGTTTGAGTACGGCGCATTTGACCATAGTGGGAAGAAAGTCAAAAGTTACAAAAATTTGGTTTGATTTTGTCCATCTGGTGCGCTTAGTTTCGATGACCCTCTGCCTGTCTGGGAGGTCTATTATGACGCGCACCATTGCAGCTACATCCGCTACTTCCATGCTTTCAAAACCAAGATCCAGCCAACCGTGTGGCATGGAATGAGGTGTGATGTACACCGCGTTCAGGAAATGAGTGTGTACATCCCCACAAACTTTTCCCAAAGCGCCGTCTGCTGAATATCCAGGAATACCCGTACACCACGTTCCACCAACAAGAATGGTTGAGAGTGCGGCATATTGATGTACTGGTTGCATCAGGCTTGCCAAGCTAAAATTTCTGGGGAAATGGTTACCGCCTGTTTTTTGTTAAGTTTGTCTATTCCTCCAGGTTCACCAGGGCGTTTGCAAACTTTAGATGTCGCGGGGCCAACACCTGTGCACTTGACCTTACTTGCCCAACTGCTCCCCAACATGGGCACTAACTAATCTCCTTGGTGAGATTATCAAACTACTTACCAGACTTAAATTGAATTTTGTTGCAAAAGTGTTTGCAACGAGAGAGAAAAGTCTTACCACCGCCACCACTAATCTAGTACAACCTACTCTGCAGAAACTGGCCCCTTTTATAGGGTAAGGGGCCCTAAAAGGTAAAATATATTCATGCTCAATGACTAGGTAAAATGTTTTATTGAATCATTACCTCATGGTATATCCTACCAATATTTGACTTTCCATCAGTCATTCTATCAAAATGAGTTAATTTTTCTGAGATTTGTTAGGTTGAATCACAATTTTTTAATTCAGACTTTACTAAGCACTCTGAACTTTGAGCCTTGAAAATTTTAATACTATGTATTGACTTATTAAGAAGGTTCTCTTTTTACCTTGTTTCCACTTCTATAAACCTAAATAAACTAACCTTTTAGTTTTTATTAGTGCTTAGTTATTTTTTATAAGGGGTGCAGAAATCCCCTGAATGGATTGTTAAAATTTAGATAATAAAGGCATCAGTGAGCAGTTTTCTCACCTAAAATCCAACAACCCCATAAATTCTATCTTTGTCAGGTGCTGAGGTGCTTTGAGGTTATTAATACAATCAGTGATGCTGACCAGGTCATTGCCACGATAATTTGATCTACTCAGCAGTTCCACACACTACAATCCATCAAAGATAGATACACTAACACTTCACATAGACTTGCGTCCACCTTCCATATTAAGAAACTTCTAGCTCTCTCCCTTAACCTTGGGGGGACCCTAACCAAGGTGGAGGTCATCATCAAAGGGGTATGGGTCCTAGTTATCCTTGACACTGGCTCTCCAGTGAACGTTGTTTCTTCAAGCTAATTAAGAAAATTAAGTTGGCCCCTGACTTGGAATATATCCAAGAGTTTTGGGACCACTGGTCCCAACAACACTTTCACCATTGGGGCGTACTCCTCTCTTACCATCCAATTTGGGAAGATTATCCTATCAGTCCCAGAGGTGGCTTTATCTAGTACACTTATGACCTGCTCATTAAGACTCAATTTATGCTTGAGTATGATGGGATCATTAACCTGAAGCAGTGCTATCTGTCCCTGCTTAATTATGAAGTTCTCTTGGTGTTAAATAACAATTAGTCAAATAAAAAGAGTACACTTGCTTAAATGAGTATAAATATACCACCTTACCTCTGCATTATACTACAGCGGAGCAAAATACAAAAAAGTTACCTGAATTGTTGAACGCGCTAGAGGGTGTCCCCTTTTATGCAGAGGAGGAGATAGTAGTTAAAAAGTAAACAGAAGTTGATTGACACCAAGTTTACCTTGCAGATTCCCCACAACTGCATATTACACATCACAAGTATTTTTGAGATAAGCCCTTTAGAGCCTTGAGTGTTTCCAGGTGTATTAGACTCAGATTACCAACTATTTATCAATATCCTGCTAGGGAATCTTAACAAGAAGTACATGTTTGTAAAGAAGCATCAGGAGATTGTTAAGGTCCTACTAATCCCTATTGAAGACATCCACCAAGTCCATTGTATTGGGTTTATGTTAGACATGGGCATACCTGCAAATCAATTTATATGCACCTTGTCTTGTGTTCAAATTTCTGAAGAGCTTACCCCCACTGAGTATGAAAAAGTTCACTCTTTACTGGAGCCCTACAGCGACATCTTCTCTATATCTGATACTAACTATGCCCACATGAAGGATTGGAGCCATAACATTGATGTTGGTGATGCCTGTCCTATCCAATCTAAGCCCTATAAGAAATCAAAGTCAAATAGCTCCCAATATGGACAGAGTTTAACAGTCACTTGACGCTGGGCTGTTGATTCCTTCTCAAAGTCCTTGGTCGTCTCATCTCTTGCTTATAAAGAAGAATGGAGGTCATCAGGTAGGTATGGACTATTACAAACTGAACAACCTCACCAAAAAGAATAGTTACCCTATCCCCTAAAATTAATGCTTCTATGGATCAGCTATACGTATCCAAGGTCTTCTCCACCATGGACTTAGCTAGTGGATACTGGCAGATGGACCTTTCTCCACAAGACCTGGAGAAATGTGTTCTTATATGCAGTAAAGGTCTTTTTCAACCCACCCGGCTACCTCTGGGGTTGTGCAATGTGCCTGCCACTTTTCAGCGGGCCATGGATCACATTGCAGGATCTTGAGTTGTGTTTTGTGATCATCTATCATGATGGCATCATCGTTTTCTCTAAAACCTTTAACGAGCATCTCATGCATCTGAAGGAAGTTTTTCAACGCTTGCAGGCCTCTCATATTATGCTGAAGCCCTCCAAATGTACATTTTTACAGAAGAGTTTAAATTTTCTGGGTCACTCCATCTCACAAGATGGAAAACATCTCCATGATAAGATTGAAGTTATACAAGATTCCTGCGCTAAAAACCCTACATTATATCTGTTAAGGTAGTGATTTATTTCCTGGAATTAACCGCCCTACTAAAGCCAAGTCCAGCAAGCACTTGGGGCAGAGACTAGAACCCCTAAGGGTCACCAATGACCTATCTATGGTCATTGACAAAAAATGAGTTTTGGCTTTGCCAGACAGGGCTGAGGAAAACGGCTTATTTGAGTCAAAAACCTAGGCGGGAATCAAACTTAAAACCCAGAAAAACACAAGATTTGAGGTTACAAAATCTGTCCAAATTCAAAAAAATTGATTTTGTAAAAAAATGACAAATTTGTAGCTCATATTAGATTTCAATAACCACTGGAATCTTTGTGAAGCAACCCCTATAAATTAAGTCCCAAGATGAGAAAGGCTTTGATTTTCTCAGATATTCTGATCACCCTAATAAAGTCTTGAAATCTTGGGCCAGTTTCCTGTATAAGTTTCTTTTCTTCAACAAAAAATATATCTCTCCAAAGATCTGTGATGGCTGGAGTTCGTTTTCCACTCTAATTTGCACCCCCTGCTTTACGTGAGCCCTCCACCCACTCCGCCACCTATTCCGCTGGCTCCACCCCCTCCTATTTCTCTGGACTTAGTCTTGGATTTTACGCCACCCTTCCCAGCTCCCAGGGCCTCTTGTCCCTGATAGTTGTGCCAGTTTGGTGTGCGTTTTGCTCCAAAGATTTATATGGAAACAAAATACTGACCGTTTAGGATGTCTCTTCAATTTGTTGGGTCACTTGGCCTTGTTGTATCACCTCCGGCCTGTCTTTGCTTCAAGCGATCTCTTGCACTCCTGTGTTCCTGACATTATCTGAGAAAAGCCTGTATTTTTTGTGAGTTTCTTCTACTGTTGGGTAGCTAGGTTTAGCCCAATCCTCTCAGAGTTGTCACCCGTTGAAGCGTTCCACTGAGCTGGTACTTTTGTATCCACTCTGGCCTTGGTCGTTACCTTCCTCAAAGGGTGTGCTAAGGTTGTTTCACGGCTCCCCTCACTCAAGACGCTCATACAGTGTGCAGTACCTGCCACTACCGGTCTCACTTTCCACTATTCACATGATTCCAAATTTTAAAAATGAGATCTTCAACACGTTGTCTGGCCTTAGGGCCTGTTAGAAGTCTCAAGGAAAGGACTTAGCTAAATTCAGTGACAAACGGGGTCCTTCCACATTGCCACAAAACAGTTGGGCAAGAGGGCCCAAGTGAGGGCCCACAAACATGAGAGTGCTGCTGTGGTTAGGTCCTTGGTTCGTTGTCTTGATGAGCAATCGAGTTATCCTTGGAATATGGTAAGGACGATGCTCACACTGAGGAGGACAGTCTGTCCCCCAGAGAGAGCATACAGAGAGGTGACTGCTCTGTCAAAGTCTGTGGAATGGTCCATTTTTCACTCAAAATCCCAGGTTTTCCTCCAAAATCTGAATAATTAATTTTAAATTTTAAAATTTTATTTCTGATTTTCTGGGGTTTTAATTGTATATATGAAAAGATGAAGTTGTCCTAAACACCTTCGCCTGGTTGTATTTATATTATGAAGCAGGGGATATGAGGGAATTTGTTCCCAAGGAGTCTGCAGACAGCGGGCTATCCATGGGCCTATTTTGAGAATCTTGGCCTCCGGTATTCCCATCTAGTCCATTCTAAACCATTTGTTAAGTACCCTAGGCGTTACATAAACTTTTCCCATATAATTTTGTTCATCAGGGACGAATCAGAGCTTGGCATTCTTGTGTCAACCTTGTCACAAACATTTTATTTTTTGGTATAATTTGGCTTGGCAGCCCCTGATTTGCTGGGCTGCCATTCACGTGGCTCTTGATATTCTCATCTAGTGGCAGATTCAGCTTGGCAGCTCCTGATTCGCTGAGCTGCCCAATGCTGTGGTTCTCAATGCTTCCTCTTTTAGCATAATTCAGCTTGACATCCCCTGATTCTCTGGGCTGCCCTTTGCAATTGTTGTTGTCTTTATTTAGTTCATTAAACTTTGTGTTGGCGGCCTTTGACTGTCCAGTCGCCATTTTCATTGACCCTTGCCATCTCTGCTCTGAGGTTTAGTCAATTTGTCAGCATCTTATTCATCAGAATGCCATTTATGAGGAACGTTGCCCTCAAACCCTACGCTTTTAATATTATTATCTACATTACTAGGAGCCCCAATTCCCACCTTAGGGGGTCATGGTTATGTGGCGGTCAGGGAGTGCCTTGGCTGTCATAACTTCCTCCTTCTCCAGCTGCTGCTCTGTGAGATTTCATAGGGAGCTCATTAATGGTTACTCTCCGCAGGTGAGAATAATAGATCTCTCCTGGAATCTCTCCCAGCGTAGGAAACCTTTGTCAAGCCCTGCGAGTATCCCCCTGCTACCTTTGAGGACCATAACTCCTTTGTACACTTGTCCCAAGGAGAATTCACTACAGCTCTATACTTGCTCCTGTTTCAAGAGTGAGCATCAAGGTTGTAATCTCTTGAAAAGTTGAAAATGGCCCTTCTCCGCAAGTCCCTAGATAATACTGGTGCTTCCCCTGGCATATGGGATAACCCTCTTCCTTCTTATTTTGTACATGCTCCATCCTTGCACCCCTTTTGTATATCATCCTCTGTGCCACCAAGCCTAATTGTTCCGCTAAACTTCAGATCCTAGAACTTGACAACTCCATCACTGTGGGGCACCAACATGCTTTAATCCAGTGGTGACATATCAAGCTGAGACACTGGCCGTTATGGACACTTCTAACCTGATTCTAGAATGCCATATTTCCGTACTCTCCCAGTACCACTTGTAACCAGCAGTGAGCTTGCTGGAAGGTTATAATAAAACCTCCGTCATAAGTGGTGTTCACCTCACTACTGGCCCTGAGCCGCCGCACTCCATGGAGTACCCCTCACTTTTGTCCTCAAAAGTAGAGGGCGTTAATAAATATAACCCATTTGATTTAGAGCATTCACTTCCTCCAGGGTACGGACCTGCTGTTGCTGTTTTGGAACCTATGCCTTTTGTCCAACCTGTCATCCCAGTTGGCCCAGTTGAACAACTCTTTCCTATTACTCCAGAGTCACCTCTTGTGGCGGACTCCATCCAGAAACGAGTAGAGATCCATGAGAGAATGATGAAGAAGGCCTAGCCGTGGCTGACCCTACCAAAAGATTGGATGTCCTGACTAATGTAGTTTTATGTGATAAAGATCTTCCTCCTTCCAAACATAGAGCATAAAGCTACCCCACACCATTTAAGTCCCGTGGACAACTTTATGGCAATATGAAGTCATACAGGGAAAGATTTAGGGGATACTCCACATTATGCGCCGCCCTCTGGGTTTGGGGCCATCCTGTCATCCCTTGGCTCTGAGGAAAATAAACCCTCCTCTGCTTACTTCTTGTTCATGACTTCTACTTTTTCTTCTGCAGGGAAGAGTTTTTAAGCAATTTCTTAATGGACACCGGTGCAACTGAAAACTTTATCCGCCAAGAGTTGGCAGAGGCCCTGGAGCTACCCCTGGGAGTTGGTCAGTTTGTGAAGGGTGTGCATCTCAAACCAATCCAAGTTATCGTGTGTTAACACCTGTTTCTTTCATTGAAGGTGATGGTTACTTTGTTGAGAGCTTCTCCTCGATAAATAACCTCATATACCCTGTTATTTTGGGGGTTGGCTGGTGGCGATAATTTGACATTGCCAGTAACCTCCCGGACTCTACCATACATGCACAATTTCCTGATGGAGTCACGGTTACCATCCCTTGCTTAGATGAGAGCGCAACGGTGCTCCCCAGAAGGTGGGGCCCCTCTCCTAAGGTGGGCCTAGCTTCTATTCAACCTACTGACGCCCTGACTCCAACACTTACTCTGCCAGAATGCATCCGTGGATATGCTGATCTGTTTGATCTTATAAAGGCTCGGCCACTCCCTGAGAACACCAAGTTTGACTTTGAGTTTAAGTTGACCGTGGATCTCATCAAAATATTCTCTCCAATCTACCCCTTGTCCCTGAGGGAGGAGGCTGCCTTGGATGCTTGGGTAGACGACATGCCCTCTAAGGGTCAAATCTTTGAGAAATCCTCACCTGTGTGCTCCCCCTCCTTTTTGTAGAGAAATCTGATGGCTCACTTCGTCCCTGAGCTAATTATGGCAACCTGAACAACGTAACAGTGCCTTACCCCCATCCGCTCCCTCTGGAGCAACAGATTGCCCGCTACGTGGAGAAGGCTAGGGTGTTCTGCAAGCTTGACTGCCTCAACTCTTTCAACCAGATCTGCATAAAAGAAGGTTAGTAGTGGTTGACTGCTTTTCATACTTGGTGAGGTATCTACCAGTTCAGGGTTATGCCGTTTGGTTTGAAGAACGCTCCCGCCTGCTTTCAGAGACTCATTGATGCTGTCTTGGGAGATCTTATGGGTACTTGCGTGATTGCATACATGGACAACATACTATTCTTTTCCCCATATGCAGAATCTCATGCCCGCCACCTTTTGTCTGTCATGGAGAGACTTTAACAGGCAAACCTTACAATTAAGGCTAGCAAATGTGAGTTCTTCCAACCTAAGGTCGAGTTTTAGAAAACATTATCTTCTCCCATGGTCACATGATTGCCCCAGATAAGGAAGCAGCTATCCATAATTTGGGTTACCCCCTCATCTCTCACAGAGTTAAGCAGCTTCCTTGGGACATGTAACTTCATCAAGAAGTTCACCCCCAGCTCTCAGAAGTTGCCGCCCCTCTCTACACCGCTTCAGGGAAGAAGATTTTCAGTTGGACTAATGAATTCAATGCCACATTCCACTCCGTCAAGCCCATACTATTGTCCAGCCCGGGGTTAGTATATGCAGACCCCAGCTGTTCCTTTAATGTCACCACTGATGCTTCCAAATTTGCGGTGGGAGCTGCTCTTCTACAAGAGGTGGAGTATGATGAGGAACATCCTGTTGCTTACTTTTCTAAGAAAATGACCCTGGCGCAGCTCAATTATGCAATATATGATAAGGAACTTTGTTAGGATTCTCAACAGTTTAAATCAAGCCTCGACTTGGGGCTTCAAACTTGTTACTTATTTTGGGCAATATCAACCTATATTTACTATTATTAATCTACCAATCAATGCTTTGTCGGTTCAAAAGCCTAAAATCATATTAACTTCGATTTACTTAGCATCATCCATATTCAATTAATATTGGATGAGCTCGAGATAAATTATCAAACTGCTCCACTAATTGATGATCTTGGCTGATAAACTCTATTCTACCCTGGAAGGAACAATCCCTTATTTCGATGTTATCTTATCTCAAACTTCACCTTATCTTATGAGTACTTTATCTGTTACCTACTTCTCTTTATAATCTATAATATTTAGGATAATATTTCCTAATCTATTCCCAATTCCACCAGGGTACATGCTGATCATTCCTTATATCCCTTATCTTATCTTTTCTCTTCTTAGCACTATTTAAGGTGCTGATTATTTGATTAATAAAATAACTTATGCTTTACCTTTTTGGCTCTTTAGTAGAAGTTCATTTTCTCTCTTGGGACCTCTGAACCTGCCTAGGTTAAGTCCCATATTATTAACTATTAGGGCCTCTGAACCTGTTGTTAAGGTTAAGTCCTACTCTCGCCTGTCCATCTCAGCAAGCTTTAAAGGACCCGCCTTCAGACCTCCCTCAGTTCCAAAAAACTTCTTGCAGTTGTTGAGGCAGTACAACACTGGCGCCACCATTTGCATGGGTCTAAGTGGCCATTTACTGTCCATACTGACCATAAGGCATTGAGGTACTACTGCGCCTCCCAGAAGCTATCCCCTCACCAGTCCTGGTGGTTAGAAACCCTGTCAGTGTTTAACTTCCGTTATGACTTCATTAAGGGCACCCAGAACATTTTAACTGATGCTCTATCCTGGAACACTGCCCTAGCACCTAACCCACACTAGTTGACTCCCACAATACCCAGGTGTTGATTAAGCTGGAACAGGTGAAGGAGAGCCCACTGTCCAACCCCCCCGCTCTGCTTATGATGGAACCTTTGGAAGGTGACGTTGACACCCCTGCCTGTGTTAGTTTGTCCCAACCTCTGTCAGCTGACTATGATAAGATTAAGCAGGCCTGCCATAGAAATGGCGAATCCCTGGATAAAGGCTACCAGTTGATGGATGGGGTCATCCTCCATCAAGACAAGTGTGGGTACCTCCTGGATCCCTGCGTGAGGAAGTGATCCGTGAAGCTCATGACCCTCCAACTTCTGGACACCCTGGCAAGGACAAGACGCTTGAGTTGGTCCTTCGCTCCTAAAGTTGGAAAGGTATTGCCACAGATGTGGCAAATTCACAAAGTCCTGCTTGACGTGCAACTGTTCAAAGCCAAGCTTTCTGAAGAGTGCTGGATTGCTTGTTCCCCTCCAAGCTTCTGAGGGCCCTTGGACATCAATGTCTGTCAATTTTATTATGGAAATTTAATTGTCCCATAGTTATGATGCAGTGATGGTTGTGGTGGACCATTTCAAAAAAGATGGCCCACTCCATCCTCTGCAACACCACCATTACTTCAGTTGAGACAGCCCACCAATTTGTATATCACCATCTTTGCTTACATGGTCTCCCCAAGGAGATTATCAGTGATAAGGGCCCACAATTTACCGCTCAGTTCTGGGAAGCCCTTCTTTCCATCCTCAGCATCCGCCCCTGCTGCTCCACAGCCTTTCACCCCCAGTCAGTTGGAGAGGGTGAACCAAGGTTTGGAGAAATTCTTGTGTAGTTATTCCAATGCTGAACAGAACAATTTGTCCTCTCACCTCCCACTGGAGCAATTGACTTATAATAACCTTACCCATGCCTCTACAGGCACTTTCCATTCTTTGCAAACTATGGTTACAACCCCAGCTTCAACCTAAGTCGGCAGATTGAATCCACCATCATTGCTGCCAATGAGCGCGCTAAAGAGCTCAGGGACATACATCAGGCAGTGAAGGACCATCTCGTTGATGCTGTGAGGATCTACAAAGCATATGCTGATCAAAAGCTCTGTGAAGGACCTAATTATAATCCTGGTGACTTGGTCATGGCCAACAACAAGAATCTCCACTTGAAGCAACCCTGCCGCAAATTAGGTCCCAAGCGTGTTGGACCCTTCAAGATCCTCAATAAAGTTGGCCATCAGCTTATCAGGTTGACTTAACCCCCTCAATTAAAGCGGTCAGCACCATACATGAATGCCTCCTGACCCCCTTCAATGGTCCCATGACACCTCACCCAGATCCTGTAATAGTGGATGGTGAGCCCCAATATGAGATTGATGTCGTTATTACTTCTCACCTATCCTGGTGCCGCCTGAATTACTTGGTGTCCTGTAAAGGATATGATGAGACAGAGAACAGCTGAGTATCTTATCAGGACATGACCAATGCTCAGGACCTAATTCATGACTTCCACTCTAGATTCTCAGATGCCGCAGGACCTTCCACCCAAGCCTCTTTAGCTGCCATAAAGCTACCCACTCCCCACAAAAACTTTGCCTTGGCCAATGTCCCCTCAGGTGGTGTAGAGCCCCATCCAAGAGCGGAGGGTGATGTCACAGCTAGTGACATATTTCCTGGAATTAATTGCCCTCTAAAGCTAAGTCCAACAAGCACTTGGGGTAGAGACCAGGACCCCTAAGGGTCACTGATGACCTATCTAAGGTTATTGACAAAAAAGGGGGTTTTGGCTTTGCCAGCCAGGGATGAGGAAAACGGCTTATTTGAGGCAAAAGCCCAGGTGGAAATCGACCTTAACACTCATAAAATCACAAGATATGGGGTTGAAAATTTGGCCAAATTTGAAAAATTTTGATTTTGTTGAAGAACGACGAATTTGTAGCTCATATCAGATTTCAATAACCACTGGAATCTTTGTGAAGCAACCCCCTATAAATTAAGTCCCAAGATGAGAAAGGCTTTTCTTTTCTCAGATATTCTGATCACCCTAATAAAGTCTTGAAATATTAGGCCAGTTTACTGTATAAATTTGATCTCTTCAACAAAAAATATACCTCTCTGAAGACCTGTGATGGCTGGAGTTCGTTTTCCGCTCTGGTTTGCACCCACTGCTGTACGTGAGCCCTCCATCCACTCCGCCACCTATTCCGCTGGCTCCACCCCCTCCTATTTCTCTGGACTTAGTCTTGGATTTTACGCCACCCTTCCCAGCTCCCAGGGCCTCTTTTCCCTGATGGTTGTGGCCAGTTTGGCGTGCGTTTTGCTCCAAAGATTTATATGGAAACACAATATTGACCGTTTAAGATATCTCTTAATTTTGTTGGGTCACTTGGCCTTATTGTATCACCTTTGGCCTGTGTCATTCCCTCCACCAACCTCCTGCGCTCCTGTTTCCCTGACAAGATCCAGATGTTCTTGGGCATGATGGGGTTATCCATCAATTTATCCCCCAAATTCGCTCAGCTCGGTGAGCTACTTATATTACTCTTGGCCAAAACACTCCTTTCCATTGGGGAGCAGAACAAAAGGCTACATTTTAAACGCTAAAAATGTTGCTGCAGCAACGGCCCATCCTAAGCCACCCTAACTATAATAAACCCTTTATGCTGTTTAACAATGCCTCTGACTATGCTGTTGAAGCTATCTTAGCTCAATTGGATGAGCATGGGGTTGACCATCCCATTTCATACTTCAGCAAGATGCTTTCTAAGGCAGAAAGCAACTATAGCACCACTGAGAAGGAGTACCTTGCTATCTTGCTTGCTATCAAATATCACTGCCCTTTTCTATATGAGACCTCATTTAGGTGGTTACTGACCATACCTCTTTGAAGTGGTTACAGAATATGAAATATCCCACTGGGCGGTTGGAATGCTGGGCTTTGAAGCTCCAGAACTATGATATGACCATTGACCACTGATCTGGACGCGCCACATGAATGTCAATGGATTGACCCAACTGCCAGTTCTTCACTTAGACAATAGTGAAGCGGAGAGGCTACATGACCTCATAATGACCCCTGACGCTTGGGCGGATGAGGATGAACCCATTCAGAAGATGCTAGCTTGACACTTCCATAACACTAAGGTGAAAATGGGAAGCTATACAAAAAAGTAGGGGGAACTGGTTGCCCTACCTCTGACCATCTGAGCGAGTACCTATCATTATGAAGTCTCACGCCATCCTAGGGCATAGCAGAGTGTGGAAAACCTATGAGTGGTTGAAATAACGCTACTACTGGGAGGGAGTCATGGAGACTATAATTAAGGTTCTGGATGCCTGTCTGACATGTAAAAAGCAATCCAGCCTCAAAACCAGGTATCAATATCAACCTACCACTCCTCAACAGCCCTTCCACACAATAAGCCTAGATGTGGTTGGCCCTCTACCCCAAGTTACAGGTGAAATTGATATATATTGGTAGGGGTTGACTACTTTACCAAATGAGTTGATGTGGCTCTTTCAGCTCAGATGCCCAAAGCCACTGCTAATTTCCTCAACCAGTATATCTTCACTTGTCATGGTTGCCCCCAAGTTAAGTTCTGTGACAATGGAAAACCTTCACCTCCAGAGTGGTCAAGATTCTAGCCACCTTGATGGGAACCCAGAAACTTTTCTTAACTCCTTACAACCCTTTCAACAATGGTACTGTTAAAAGAGCTAATGGAACCTTGGTCTCTATCTTGAGAACGATGGCTACTTCAGACTCTCTTCATGGGATCTATATCTGCCCACTGCCCTCATTGTCAGGGACTGGTACTACTTTATCCCAGTTTGTGGTAGCAAGCCGCGAAACTGCTAAGCCTGAGCTAAATGTCC